>JZKD02S1953161.1:394275-415964 GCA_000966675.3 Picea glauca
AAAGTTTTAAGATCATCATACGTCCATGCAAAGACATCCTTAAATTCTTTAAATAATTTAACAAATGCAACTTTTTCTTGTTTAGAACATCCCAAGCCTAGGTTAATGCACTGAGGATTTTCACTAGTTCCTAAGTTCACTTTTTCATAAGACAACGATGAACTATTGGTTTTACAGTTGACCGTATTTTTAAATTTATCTTCAAAATCATAAAAATTTTCTAATCTAACTACAGATTTGGGTATAGAATTTACCATGTCCGATAGTGCTTCAGGATATTTTAGATCAGGTATTACCATAAAATCATGCAAATTGTCGTCATGCGTGCATTCATCTATCACCACACCTTGAAAGGTTTCTTCCATGTGCAGAAAATTAATGATCTGTTGATCATTGTCAAATACTCTCTAGTTCATAATATTGTTAGGAACAGATGGTTGAAACAACAACTCGACGAAGAATGCGTCTGGGGACAAGCCTTCTGCAGGAAGAAGTTTGGAAGCTACATTAGCTAATAGATCTGCTTCAACATTATTTAATCTAGGAATGGAATTTATATTGAAAGTGGAAAATTTCTTCATTAAGTTCCATACCTCAGACTGGTAGCTTTTGAGATGTGGAGAAAGACAGTGTATAGAATCTCTTACCTGTCTAACCACTATTTTAGAGTCGCCAAAGACGGTTATATTTTGAATGTTCATATCGAAATCTTTTTTGAGACCTTGCAGTAAAGCCTCATATTCTGCAGTATTGTTAGTACATTCAAATTCTAGTCTACATGCAATTAATGTCTTGTTACCTGCCGGATCGATAATGATGCAGCCTGCACCAGCTTCTTCTTTAGACTTAGAACTGTTGAAATATAGAGACCAAATTTGATTTCCATCAGGCACATGGGACTATTGTATAGAAGCTGTTGGTTGCATATATGCTACAATCTTGGACTGGTGTTCTGGATTGATGATAGGTGAAGCCTCGTCCATGAAATTGCTGAAGAAGGTTTCCATCCCTTGGACTTTGGGTAAATCAGTAGAAGGTGTATATGGTTCGTTAGGATCGTTCAAATCTGTGACTGTGAACTTAAGGTAGCGCTCACGATTCACCTTGATCTTGTTAGCCTTACCGTTCTCTGGAAGCCATAGGTGAGAACAGTTTGTCGTGAAGTAACCATGTAGCTGCTCCGACCAGTCCCTACTTAAAAATAGACCATACACTTCTGGAATATCCACAACAATTATATCAATAACCTGATGAACCTTGGGGTTAGACGATAATCTAATCAATACGTTTTTTAGTTCGCCTATAACTTTAACATTGGTTCGATCAAGTTGTATGATTTTTAAAGTAGATGGTTCCACTTCAGTGTTAATATTTTGGCAGACAGACCAAGGCATCACATTGGATGACGTTCCTGAGTCCACCATACAATTATGCATGTTTCATTTGAAAATTTCGAAAGTTAACAAGTCTTGTAAATTGAGCATGGAAGCTTCCTGTTCGGAGTGGATAGAAAACAAATTGAATTGAAAACAGACCATTAATTTCGTTACCTCAATCAGAGAAACTTAGCAAATGAAATCCAAACGAAAACCATTCAAATCCAATAAAAAGCTATGAGCAAATCGTATATCAAATCGAAATTCCTTTTATTTTTAGCAAAACGAAACCATGTAAAGGATGATCACCGAATGACAGAGGCATTTGGATGAGTGACTGAGCTATTTAAAAAACAGAATTCAAATCATTATATTAACCTTGATTATTCACAAAACAAAAACGATATCAAATTTTCGTACCTGTATAGCGACGAGATGGCTTGATTATGCCAGTTTGGAGTTGACAACTGTTGTGGCTGATTCAACGCTTTTGAAAAGGATGGAGCCGGTTGTCTTTTGATTTTTATCAGTTGCTTGGAGCTGGTTTCTTTGACCGGTTAACACTGCAATTTGATCTTCCAGCGATTGAATTTTCGATTGGAGTATGGGAACATCAACGTAGTATCGTTCCAACCATAAGTCGCATTGGTCACAGGATGACTGTGTGGGTTTAGAAAGAGCAGGCGAGGGTTTGGCCAAATGGCCGAGGGTTTCACGAGGCAATTTAATACCAGGGTAGCTAGGGTGGTTCTTTAGGCAGGGGGGAAGGTTCGATACAAAATCATAAGGTGGCTCGGGACATAAACCCTGCGAGTAAGGGTACTCGCTGGCTAAAAAATGTTCTACGTCAGAATCAGAATCCTCACTTAGGATGATAGGATTTGACTCAGTAGAGGGTTTAGGTTTGTTCCTAGCCATCCATGAAATCAAACGTGCATTCTTTTTACCCTTAGCGTTAGTAGTAGTGTTTTCCTTGGGCTTCTTGCTCATAGGTATTTTAATAGTCTCAACTTTGTTAATAACAGCGTCGGGTAAGTCAACACCAGGGTCAACCGAGGATTTAGGCAGTAGGACAAGGAAGGGCACAGGTGGCTCGGCCTTGGTTTCATTCACCATAGGCTTGTCATCCTGGACTGGGTTTGGGTCCTCGAAACCATTTCGGGCGACGAAAGTGCTCCAGCTATCCCCGTGCAAACTCAAATTATAAACAATGATAAGCTTAATAAGCCCATAGTGGAACAGGCTACTGTCATCCTGCTGTCTTTTGAACCTTTTCGACATTTTATATAGGCTACGATGAAAATAAAATGGCATATTCGGCGAGTATCCCATAAAATTCATAAGAAAACGCAGGTGGTAGAGAAACACAAGTCCGTATCGACCTTCACAGGTCACGAACTGTTTGATTACCATCAAAGTATCGTGCCATTGTGGTTTAAGTGTAGAGATGGGCATACCTCTGTCACAAGTGGTGACTTTGCGCGAGAGGAACAACAGTGTCCATGGGACCTCCTTGACCTTACAATTTTTGAACCAACATTGTCCTGTGGCAGGTAACCCTGTGGCTAAACTGATAAATTTCTCATCAATTTCCAACTGTATGTCGCCCACCTTGGCTCTACAACCATTGAAGGTCATGGAAAACTATCGTGCTACACAGATATTAAAACCTTCAAATTGTTTCACGAAGGTGAGCCATCCATTATCTTCCAAATCTTTGCGGGCATTATCAAACATTAACAGGGCTTGGTTGTCATTTGGCTCGATCCGCACAACTGGTGCCATGGAGCTGAGCACATGGTAAACCAAGGGTTTGGATCACAACACACATAGAGGAGCAGAGATGCCCGCTGCTACAAGAAGTGAACGACCATAAGGGATAGGCATAAATGCCAGCGTGCGAAGGTGGTGAAGTTTATCTCTGCCATGCAACATAGTAATTGCCAAAGTACAACCGTCGATTTACATAGTTGTTCAATCCATAATAGTAGTTCAACAATCAAGTCATGTGACCAACTAATGAAATCAATGTATAAACCAACGCGCGCAAACATTATTCCATAGTTTTAAACACCTGACATATAAATCAAAACCAAAATCAATTATGCGCCAATGTACCAGCTCACATAATTAATAGTTTAACCAATGTGTTGATAGGTATTCATATAATCAACATAGGTATCATATTAGAAAGATATATATGAAAGATTTAACCATAACACCCATGTATCTTATGAATCCAAAAGGTCAAGTAAATCAAATAAAAATGCAAATCCAAATATTAATGCATTGCAAACTCAATGAAACCCAGTCACATAATCAATATAAGAATGTCCAATGGGTATAGTTTGAAAGTTCTGCCAGCTACATAATGATAAATAAAAGGTAAGCGCAATAGGCATATCAACAAAGAGATAATGACAGTTTAGAGAGTGATTCCAATGCGACTTCGAAAGATTAAGTTTTCATGCTTACAGTCGTGAAAACAAAACGAAAATAAGTGTGTAAATGTCGCAAAAAATGAAAAAATGAAAATGTCTTTTATTTGAAAATTGCGACGAAAAATTGATGTTTGCAAGACATAGGTGTAGGCAGCTTATAAGATAGTGGAAAAATGTTAATTGGCTTCCAACACTATGCCACTCGACTCTTCTCTTTGCGTGGATAGTAGTGATACCATTCTCTCATAAGCCCTTTCGTATGGAACCACTAGCCATATTATTTCCCGCTTACCTCTTATATGTCCCACACCCACAACCAATATCTTGAAAAATGTCTCACTACCTTGGGCCAAGTCCATGACCATACTAGAAAAGATATCACCGACCTTCAACTATTTCTACCATTAATTACTAGATCTCCCAAATGGAAACCCTCTCTACATCCATGAAAAATTTGACTGTAGTGATTAGTAAATCCCACGGTCCTCTCTCCTCTAAAAAAACTTCACACCGTGAGGGCACTGACTCATTCCATTCCATGTAATTTCATTCTAACCCCCTTAATTGTGAACTGCATCTTCCCAAATTTGAGGTGAATAAATTTGATGGATTAGACCCCACGAGATGGGTAACTCAAATGGAACATTATTTCTACTTTCATGGCATCACTAATGACTTGATCAAACTTCATATCGATGTCATTTATTTGGATTTTGAACGATGGAAATGGTGGAAATGATGTAAAAATTCACATAGAGGGTATTTTGCTTGGACCCAATTAGTTGCAAGCTTTTATGAAGACTGTTATCACTGAAATTTCATCCGCAAATGGTTACAGAAATCCAACATCTCCAAACATCTATTAGTTCATCCATGGACCAAAAAATGCATTTCCAAAAGGTTCAAAACTATACAATCAGTAATAAAATTAGCCTGCGCTAATACTACACAAGGAGCACGCGCACATGCACAATCCAAAAACACAAGAAAAGCACACATGCGCACGATGCACGACTGTGGATGCAAAAAACCGCGCATCCCTTAGAATGACGCATTTATGATATTGGGCGACCTTCCACCCACTTCTGATTCAACTTCCAAGTTGATTTGACACCCAAATCTTGACTGAATCTGACTGGGGGGTTGGTCAAAGACCTAAGGGTGCCCTAAAAGACCCCTTGTTCACACTAAAAGTTGGTTGAATAATGCCTCAAAGTTTTGCTATAAAAAGAGGCCATGGATGCACTACATCTTCAAGAAATTCATTTGTATTATTATGCAACCTATATTCTCTTGGAGGATCCTCTTTCCTTATCAAGAGAATACAAGCATCATTTCATTTGAGCTATTCACATCACCTCTTGAGTGAATGATCTTGGGATTTCTTCACCATTTCCTTCAAGTTTGCTAGTTGTAAGAAGAGCTCAATATTTGGGGGTTCAAGAGCCCTCCCTTGGAGGAAGAGGGGACCCATAAGTCTCCCTTTCTCTTTGGTGTTTTCTTTCCACTAATACAATCCTTTACATTGGTGGCATGAATGTTGTTTATTTCTTGTTCTAATGTCCTTATGCACTCTAGTTTAATTTCTTTTATTGTTCTTAGTTTAGTATTTTGTTTATATTATATGCTTGATGTTTCTAACTCTTGCATTCACTGCTGTCTTGCCTAGCTAACCCAACTAGGCTTGTAAGTGTCTTCATTTTGCTCATTTAGGTGACAAAGGAGACAGAACAGATTGATGACTCCATTGGGGAAAGGTATCAATTTCCTCCCCCATTTGGGTTATTTCATCTCTTCTTTTTGTTTATTTAACTTGCAGGTACCATAACCGGCCCAAGACGACCTACAAAAAGCCAAATTCAAAGCTGAGTTGAGAGAATTTCATCCGAAATTTTCTTCACTGCCATGTAACAACTGTGCATGGTTTTTTTAACCCACAAGCGCGTCTTCAGCACACGTGTGCAAAAACCACAATACTGCTCAGCGCATCCTGTGCACCTACACCAAAAGTTCACTGTTGTCTTACTCATTGGCACCACATGCGCCTCTGTCTACTCCGAGACCCGCACATCTACTCAGAAAATTACACATTGTAAATTTTTTTGTGATCTGTGGAGGGCCCATAGCCTTCTTAAAATTGATTCCATGCAAATTGTAATCTACACCACACTTAAATTTCCTCTCCATATAAAGGGATTAGTCAAAACATATTCACTTAGGGGGTTAAAATCATAATTTTTTTCCTCTTTTTGCTTTCATTTTGCCACATGGATGGCTTGCTTTGATTAAAGTTAAGTTGGAATCATTTTATATCACATATAAAACTTGCATTGGGACTAGAAATTGGATATCAATCATCTAGTATGCTCTTCTCTTGCGCCATAGAGCGATCTTGAGAATTAGAAAAATGACTGAGTGAAAATTTCATCTCCCTTAAAAAGACAAAATCTTTAGGAGAGGACAACAACCCCCTCGGGACTCCTCTTATTTTATTTTTCAAACACATCTTAAAATTATAAGGGCCCATACATGCCCACATGCTACAAAGATAGGATAGTGCTAAAATTTACTTTCTTATATTAAAACACTAGGGAAGTTTAAAGGTTTTGTAACGGGCTCATACATGCTCACATGTGCACAATCTTGGATAGTTTCAAGATTTCTTAGATTAAATCACACTAGGGAGTTAAAGAATTAGTAAGGACCCAGATGTCCACATGCTAGTTTCCTAAGGACTTTAAAATTCCACAAGGCTGTACCAATGACACATAGTAACTTAGGTAATCAAGACTTGTAAGGACCAAGCGAAGTCCACATGCAGCAAGGTGACACCTAAATTATTAAAAACTTGACACACTTTCACTTGTTCACACACAAAGTTCACCAATCACTCACATAGTTTTATCTAGAAATCGTGGAGATTGAAGTAAGTTTCCTCCAACAGGATTCTGAAATGCCCCACCCTTTTCTTGATGAGACTATCCACTCCCACTTAATTTCAACAAGGTTGGTTCACACCCCCAATATCTCAAACAAACACATCTAAAATTTTCTAAAAACTCGCTAAGTTTTTCTCCACAGGAGGTGCCAAAAGAATTTTTTAGTCTAGGTAGGATCTCAGGGATAGGCATCCAAATAACTCCCCGTTATCTGGTTCTCACATCATCAAAACAATAGAGGTTGACAAATAGGGAACTTTCAAATCCTCCAAGTCAAGTGTTCCTACACCATAAGGCAGGGAGATACCTGTGAAGGGTTGAATTCCAAGGTCTAGTTGTTCTATGTGTCCCCCCTTGAGGCACACACCTCTAGGATGGGATCCAGCTCGTGACCCATTTCTGAGGCCAAAAATCTAAATGCCACACTTTGATCGAGGTACCTAGTGACCAAATTTTAGGACATCTACCCAGGTGGCAATTGTGGGCTGCAATTGCACCTTGATTGGATTTTGTGTGGCTATTGGGAAATATTGCCATCTCTTTCAGGATATGCACTCTCTACCCCTCATTATAACTAATTGCTTCATCCTTCACTAGTTCCTCTTCCAGTGGCTTCGGACCCCACTATTGAATACTATTGGAAGGTCCAGTGCTATTTGACAGGAAGGAAATTATGTCTTTTAGGACACAAGCATTTGTTTTCTTTGTTCTCCCTTGCAGACAAAATCCACCTACCCACATATATGCTTCTTTATCAGTTGATTTATGTATGATGCTTTTGTGATTACATGCGGTTGTGAATTATATTGTGAAGGTCCAAAAATTACAACAAAATATCTTACTCATTTATTTCTCTCATTACCATTTGCACACATCCAATTAGCTAGTCAAAAATCATAGGGGACCCACATAATCCCCGTCATTCCAGATGCTTGCTAAATCTCCCTCCTCTATCTTGCCAACTCATCGACTCCACCTTCTCACACTCCTATGAGTGATACTGTTTTGGGATCAACTTTACTTGGGTCCACTTCCCAAGGTCAACCATCCCTACACTCTCCTTTACATGAAAGCAGGGGGAAAATTCTTCTCAAGGAGAAAGTACAACTCCATCTAGCCCCCTTCACGGGTCAGGTACACAGAAAACTCACACCATGGCTGGAATTAATCCTCCATCATCACCACCACAGATGCCATACTTGGCTTCCCTCAATATACCGGATCTGACTAAACTCACCAATGATCCTATATTGCATGACCTCACATGGCTTGCAATGCCCACAAAGTTACCTTTAGACATCCCCAAGTTTGAAGGAAAGGCAGGGGATGACCCTACCAACCATGTCATGACTTTCCACTTATGGTGATCTTCAAACAACATCATGGATGATTCTATCTGACTGAAGTTATTTCAACGCACACTCACTAGCCCATTAGCCAAGTGGTATTTAGAAGAAAACTCTGGGTCCCACATGACCTTTGAATCATTGGCCAAATAATTTTTTACCTTCTTTCAACTACCAATCCGTCATGACAATGGCCTCAAACTACTCTTATAATTTAAACAAACCTTTGCCACACACATCGCCAACCACATTCACGAATGGTGTCGACGATGTAGTCTCTGCAAAGCAGAATCCCCCAAGCAACAATGTCTCAATTGGTTCCTCAAATCACTTGTTCCCCTCCTTGCCAAGTATGTGTCCTCTACCTTCCCCCAGTTTGAAGAATAATCCATCGGCAAGGCTCAACAGTTCAAACTCATTTACTCCCAGTCAGGATACTTATACAGAGTACTACTTGATGCCCCGAGGCCCGTACCATTCGGCTACGACAAACCTAGGATGTCTCACTCCGCAGATGGATTGATTGGTACCACAAAACACCAAAATTCAAACCCCCCACAACCAAATATGTATAGTACACCTCCATGTCCACCAGTATATGGAGGAAACCCATACTACCCTCCTCCCCCTTATCAACAACCATACTCTATTGCCCCCCCTCCACCCATAAGTGGACCCCCACCAACACCCATGATGCACCTGACTGCTCAGCCAAGTTCTGGAAACACCTCTACCTCTGCTTACACCCTAAGCAGTAGTGAAAGAACCACACCTGCCTATGTACCTTACATATCATTACCACAACATAATCTGTACTTTCCTTTTCCCGGTCCCCCCCAATCCATTGCTCCTTTACAAGGACAAACACATGTTGGGTTTAACTTTGTTCAACCTTCTCCCATTCAACAAGTCCACCATTTTGAACAAATGAACACAGAAAATCTGACCCATCCATCGAATAATTCCAAAAAGAAAGGAAGAAACCGAAACAATAATAATCCAGGACCAGGAGGGAACCACCCCCTACAGACTCAACCTGTTGGGGGAAACCAGAATCAAGGGAACCATAATACTCAAGGGGGAAATAATAACAAATGCCAAGGGAAGAATAACAACAATCTCTGGACAAACTTCCCTTGCACCCTTTGCAGTGAGTTTGGCCATTATACTCACCATTTCCCCCAAATCGCTGACTTTAAATGGATGAAAGAATCCAGAAATAGACCACGTCCTCTAGCACTGCCTTCCCCTCAGCAATCCCCACAACAATATGTGTAGCAACCACCCCCAGCCATGTTTCAAAACCCCATTCTTCACCAAGGGGTGATGAACACCCAATAAGATGTGCAGCCTACCCTACCATAGATGGGACAATATCCCAATATAGGCAATCCTGCAGATCACACTATCATCCTCACTAGCGAGGAAGAAGTTCTTCTACAAACATGTAGTTGTCAATACAATGCACCCCCTGAGTCTACTACCACCACCTCGGAAGCACCCCCAGTAACAACTGGACCCCCTTTGATGATTCCTCATACTAATACTGAAACACCCCTTCGTATTCCTTGCATCCCATTATGTAGGAATGTCCACAACCCTCAGGCTAGGGTGGCTCATAATTACAGTCTGGTCGATGACTTGGCCCAATATCCCGCTGCCATGTCAGTCTTAGAAGTCCTTCAACATTTTCCCACTCAACGAAAATCATTAATTTCTTCCCTGGGGGCAATCGATCCTACGGATACCCAACTCATCACATTTTACCTCGATAGTGGAGAACCTCACCTTCCCTCTCTCGTCGCTTTCCAAATACCGGTTAAAATCCGGAACATCACAGTTCATCAATGTATCATTGATGAAGGTGCATCCACATGCATCATGTCCAAATTCATATGGAAAAAAATGGGCTCCCCTAAACTCATACCATCTGCCATCACCTTAAGAGCTTATGACATACGACCATATTTTCCCGAAGGACTCTTCCAAAATGTCCCCGTTGAACTCAGGGGAAAAACCATTCTTATTGACATTGAGGTTATCGATGCCCCACTTGATTATAATATCTTGTTCGGTCATAGTTACATGTACTCTATGAAGTCAGTCGCCTCTTCTGTGTTTTGAACCATGATGTTCCCCCATAATGGGAAGATCATCACCATCGATCAAGTTTCACATTATGAGCCTAACCCTTCTGCCAATATCGATAACATCCTCCCTTTCATCCATACTAATCCCGAGACTTACTCACTCATCGAGATGGGCCCTGGAATTTTCAAAGACCCATCCTTGCTAGGGAAATACCATGGAGCACCGTTGCTCATACATCCTTCAGCACATGTATGTGTCATCTCATCCAATGGAACTAAAACTAGAGATACCCTTCCTCCCAATGAGGCCTCTCTTTTATCTGACGTCCCACTAGTCGCAGAGCTCCTCCCTTAGGAATCTCCAGAGAACTTGTCAACTCCACCTGTTCATGATTTCACCTCTCACCAGGGCCATATCCTGGTTTGGGAGACAGTTCCCGAAGCCATTACTCAAATTCCCTTCTTTTATCCCCCACTGGGCGTACAAGATTTTCAAGTAGATGCAACACTTACCCTTCCTAATATGGTGTTATCAATCCCAGTATGGTATCTACATCCACCATAAATGGTCCCTCAACCATCTCTCCCTCCTCAAACTGAAGGAATCCCGATGCAGTTTCCAGTACTTACCCCCACAACACCATTTCCATCCCCACTTTCTAACACCACCGCTACAACTGGGGGTAGACGGAAGAAGAAAGAGCCCATCGCTCCCCTTCCTCCTCGCATCCAAACTCCATGCACTCTATGCGAGTAGAATAGACACCCCACCAACAAATGCCCATCTCTATCTGAGCTACGCAACCTAATTCAACTCCCTCAAGCACCAACACCGCTTGTCGCTTCCTCAAGTATTGCCACTATCTCCCCTAACACAAGTAGCAAAGGATTGCGAATCAAATTGGCATGCACCATCTGCTCAGAGTATGGCCACTATACACACCATTGTCCGATGCTACCTCAATTCTGGTAGATGCTAATGGTAGTACGCTAGAGCTTTCACCAAGAACCCCTACCATCCACGCCATGGTTCTTGGATGATTTGTACGAGGATTTACCCCCAAACCCCCCCAATTCTCCAGTTCATTTCCCCACGGAAATTTTACACCCGACTACCATTTTTACCCTAAAGTATCTCAATATTTGGTTTATGTCGAGCGAACCATCGCAATCTCCTTGCATCACCCCCATTACTTCTTTACCACCATAAGACAACCACACGGTAACAGTCACCGATATCACTCTTTTGGATCCCTTGTATTCTCTACAGTTCCACTGTGACGAGGACATCCTTGAGGAATTAACTACCCCTGATTTCCCATGGGATGCACTCCACCACAGAGCGCTCTTTCTTTCACAGGAAACCTTTGCACTTCCTAACCAACACCCCATGTACGCAGTTGAAACCAAAGATTTTCTTCCATCAGGGCATATAGATTGGTTCAACAACCCCATCCCTTCCCTTGATGCTTTTGAAGAAGGCAATATGGCCAACATTTCCCCCACCATAAAAATCAATATTTCCATCAAACATGGAGTCGTAGAGGAAATCACCATTGGCACCGCATGCACTATTGAAGAAATTACCGCCTACAAAGATCTCTTCCAGGAATACTAGGACATTTTTTCCTAGTCATACATAGAGATGCCTAGCCTTGATCTCTCTATCGTCGAAAATCGTATAGACACTTGGCCTGATATCACACCTATTCCCCAAAAGCAGCGTCCTCTACACCCATCCAAAGCAGTGGCCATCAAAGTTGAGATTGACAAATTACACATTGTTGGGTTCATCTACCCCATCGCTTATACACCGTGGGTCTCCAACCCTATCCCTGTTAACAAAAAACAGGGAATTATCCGTGTCTGTACGGAATTTCGTGATCTCAATCATGCATGTCCCAAAGACAACTTTCCAATGCCCTTTATCGACCAAATTATGGATGATTGTGCTAGTCACGAGTCTTTATCCTTCATGGATGGTTTCTCTGGCTACAACCAAATTCAAATTCACCCATCCGATCAATACAAAACCGCATTCGCTACCCCCTGGGGCACTTTTTCATATCGTGTCATGCCTTTAGGCCTCAAGAACGCTGACACAACGTTCCAATGGGCCATGACATACATCTTTCATGATCTGGTTCATATCATCCTCACATACTTGGATGACCCCAAAACTCGATCCAAGAAATGCACTCAACATCTTCCAAAGGTGTCTTCAGTACAACATCCACTTTAACCCCCTCAAGTGTGTATTCTGCGTCATTGCTAGCCGCCTCCTTGGGTTCATTATTTCCCAAAGAAATATTATCATGGACCCCCTTAAGGTCCAAACCATCACGAAAATTCCACCTCAGAATTTACGCCAACTGCAGAGCCTACAAGGCAAAGATAACTTTTTATGGCACTTTGTCCTAGATTATGCCACTCATGCACACAGTTTCCTTCGCTTGCTACACCATGACATCCCATTCCAATGGGATGAACATGCTCAATCCACTTTTGATGATATTAAAGTGACACTCTCCAATGCCCCTTTGATTAGTCCACCCGACTATAACTGTGACTATATCCTCTACTTGTCAGCCTCAACCATCTCAGTAGCAGGAGTTCTCATCCAATTAGGGGATGATGATCATGATATTGTAATTTACTACATTAGTAAAAATATTTCAGGGCCACCCTTGAAATAAAATCACGAAGAGAAACTTCCCCTCGTAGTTTTCCTCAAAGTCCAAAAATTGCATCACTATATTCTGCTTCGCACTACCAAAGCCGTAGCTGATTCCAACCCCATGCAATACTTGCTGAGTTGCTGACAAATTAATGGAAAATTCGCCAGATGGATCGTCATCCTTCAAGAGTACGACCTCAAATTTTCCATACCCAAGAACAAGAAATCCCTCATCCTCACCGAACTCATTACAACGTTTCCCTCAGATACTACCAGTACCCCTGTCAATATTGACTTCCTTGACGAACATCTCTTTTACATCTCCTTGGATGATCCTTGGTATGACAATCTCCTTGTCTACCTCCGAACACAAAATTTCGGTAACCACCTCTCCAGAGATGATCATCGACGTATTTTCCACCAGGCCCCTCGCTACCTCCTCATCAGGGATATCTTATATCGGCGAGGGGTCAACACCATACTTCGTTGATGTTTGACTATCGACGAGGCTGATAGAGTCTTGAACGACTGCCATAGCAGTGCTTGTGGGGGCTGTTAGCACTTGGTAAATTTTCGAGAGGTTGATAAAGAAGAAATATACAAAGGTAACTTTATCCAACCGCTTTTAAAGCTGGGATCTAGCCCTTCCAGCTTCAGAGAGGGATCTCTCTATATGATTTAGCTATGTTGTCAATTTATATATTAGGCTAGTTAAAGAAAACTGTAGGTTTTGTTGTCAAATTGTTTTGTAAATTGGTTGAGACAGTCTACACATCCATTGGGCTATGGGGTCTGTATTTAATTAAATATGAAATACAACCAGAAACGAGAAAAGAAAACTTCCACAGGGCGAGATAATATACTCACGGGATCTTTTAGTAGCTTAAATGATGGTCTGAAGAAAAGATAAGAAAGATAAATTCAACTAAGAAGTAGTTAAGAATTTCTTAATTGAAAACATCAGAAGATAAACATAAAAATCTCTTGAGTCAGAAACAGGGTATCTAGGATAAATCCTGCAACATACGTTACTCTTAAAGATTAGTTTTAGAACACAATATGATCACAAAGCAAGAAAAACATTCAACTTAGAAAATAAACATCACCAGTGAATACACGCAAGAATCCTGTAAAAGTGTATCCTCTTTATTAATGGTAGATCTCTTCAAAAATAGTACAGTCTGATAGTGTCAGGGTGTGAGAATCAACAACCCTCAATACTTCAAAAGGTGAAGTATTTATAATTCAAATTAAAAACGTTCCTGTCATAACTGATCAGGACGTCCTCATTCTATTTTTAGCCTAACTGATTTAACTAATCAAACTGATTGATGACTTGGTGCAATTGCACACTAAAATTCTGGGTAGACCGTTGATGAAGCCTTTGCACGACCTCATCTGACTGGACAGGTGAGTGGACCTGGACATCTCATCTGCTAATCGAGTAGGTCACAGAGTTCCTCCCATCCATGTTTGTATACTTAGCGAATGTGGGCTTATTGAGGAATATGTATCGAATCTCGTGTTGGATACTAATGTCCAACTGTAGGGAATCCATGAATGCTTTGCCAGTGATGCTCCCTTGTATGCCTGCAAACTTTGAACTGTCTTTGGAAAATTCATCCAATCTCTTCTTGTAATTCGGGAGTGTCATCAGTTTATCATTAATAACCTTCAGACCGGGGAGACCTATCTTTTGGAGAGCTTCGATCTTACTGAAGAATTTTTGTACCCCCTGGTCCATTACTTGAACCTTCTCTTCCAGTCGAAGCATTAATCCTCTCTTGGTCAAAACTCTTTTGACCTCAAGGATGGTCTCTGTTCTTTCCTCTATCTTCAAATCTTCTAGCTCTTCTCTGGTCTTAGAATTTAGGAATTTGATGATATCATTTTCCTGAGTTGGTCTATCCCCCAATTCTACTCCGATCTTCTCAATGGCTTGTTTTCTCCTCTGGAGCAACTCATTCTATTCAAACATAATTTGGATCATGGGCCATATCTCATTTATGGACTTTGTGATATCTATCCATACATTTTCTTTGACCTCAGCCAAAGTTTTTCCTGCCATGGTTTGTTTCTGGAGCTATTGTAGTTCTTTCCTGAGCTGCTCAGTTACCTGCTTTTCTTTGGATAGACTAGTTTGGAAAGACGTTTTGAGTTCCTGGAGGTTCTCAACTTCCTTCTTCAGCTTGCTGATTTCTGTCTCTTGCAGGTTCATCTTCTCCATGGATTTGGCAAGGTTGGATGTCCCTTCTTGTGGTGTCACTGGTGTTGCAGATGGGATTGTTGTCATTGCTGTTGTGCTTTCTCCTGAGATAGGAATGGCACTCAATGGAATGACTTCCATTGGCTTTATATGCTCCTTCTCTTTTAGTAATCTTTCCATCTCTTTGAGCTGTGCATTCTGCTCCATGAGCAGCTTGAGCATTTCGTCCTTCTCACCTTCCTTCTCTGCTATCTCCTTAGCTTGTGAGTCCTCTGTGGGTGGGAGTTTCAACTGTTTCCTCAAGGAAGCGATGTCTTCATTCTTTTTCTTTATCATCTCCTCTACAACTTTGACATTCGAAGGATCGTAGCCGATTTTGAGGACCAGCTCCTCCAAAGTTTTGATTCTTTTTTCCTTCGCGAAAGAAGATATCTTCTCCAGCTTGAGCTGCATTTGAGCATTGTTGAGCAACACCTGTAATTTGGTTGCAGAGGCAGATGCA
This sequence comes from Picea glauca, assembly GCA_000966675.3. Lineage (NCBI taxonomy): Eukaryota > Viridiplantae > Streptophyta > Pinopsida > Pinales > Pinaceae > Picea > Picea glauca. The sequence goes on from JZKD02S1953161.1 coordinate 409,853, forward strand.
TGTGATAATGTGTGAAAAACCATCTCCCCTGTTTGTTTGTGCAGATCCATCTATTCTGCTGGGTGCACGTCCTTCACCTGGAATTCGAAGGTGGCCCTCTTGTAATCCGAGATCACCTTGGGATCTGGTACCTGCACTTGGAGGTAGGCCATGTGCATCCTACCCTTTTCTGTGTCGAATGCTGACAACAGTCTATGCTATGCGGTGGACGACTGCTTCAAAAACTGGGCGTAAGTACTGCTGGTGAGGGTCTGGTTCCTTTTCTTGATCAACTCGTACTTCTTGAAAATGCCCAACTTGGGCCCAGTCTTGCCTGGCTGAGTGCCCAATGGGGAATCTGTGGATTTCTTCGGTACTGCTAGGGTGATTTCCTTATGCTGACTCAAACTGAAGGGAGGAATGATAGACTTGGTCACTATTGTGGGAGGAGTTCTTGATTCTCCAGTTGGACTGGGAACTGTGGTTGTTTTGGGCCTCTTAGTATGCAACTGGAACTCTTCGAACGACACCTCTGTGACAGGTGGAGATGATTCTTGTCGAGGCCTCTTTTCTTGTTTGACTTGCGGTGTAGTAGTTGGTGGTATAGTGATCGCGGGAACCTGCTGTTCCACTTTGATCAAGGTGTCAGGCACCCACACTGTCTGATTTGCAAATTTTTCGATCTCAGGCTTGGACTCATGCACATATGGGGTGTTTTTATTTTTCACCCGCATTTCTAAAATGATCCTGCATGCATCATAGTGCCATGGGAAGCTTAAGAAAAACTTCATCTCTCTTAGCATCCGGTCCGCTTCTTCTCTGGCGCCACGACTGTTGTAGATGAAAGAGCCTATCTGCCCCTTGATGCCCAGCTGCTGGTTTTTCTTCAATGAGACGAAATGAATGTCGTTTGAATTCTTGATCTGTCTAATATACTCTAATGCAAAGATTCTTACCAGCACGTACTTGGGCAGCTTGTAGGGCGCCAATTTTCACCCGAAAACTCTGATCTTGGTGTGGTTTTGATACAGGTACCAGTCTCCTGTCTTTACATTGTCCGAGAGATGCATAATTCTCTGGACTTCATCGTTTATTCATGGCTCGGGCCTGGCACTCAACATGCTTACCACCGGGTGATAGAAAAGATCTATGAAAGCCTTGAAGCTATACTCTGTGGAGTTATGCTTCAGCAAAGAGGTCCATGCGGTGACTGGCTGAGGCCTTCCATCTGCGTCCATCTTCTGCATAGAGAAACTGAATTTATCTGCTTGAAAGTAAATGAACATGTACGCCAGTATAGAAGAGTATCTGAACATGCCTTCTATGCCAAAATTCATGAACTGTTCGTGAATATTGTCGGCCAAGAAGGTGCTGTAATCAAACTGTGTTGTGGGTTCTTCATCATTGGAGAAAATGGATAGAAAACCCAGGATGGGCTCATCTACCCACTGGTCGGAATAGTAACCTAGCAGGGCATAAAGGGAGGAAATGACTTGGTTTCCATTGGTGGATAACATGGATGATGGGTAAGGGGGATTTGTGGAAGGGAATTGAGTGGAAGTGGGAAGGAAGAGTTCGAATATCTGAGCTCTCTGGGGAAAAGTCATTTTTTGATACAACTCTGTAAGGATTTCTAGGTTGAGAGGAGCTACAGAGTCTACATGGGGAATTTGCATCATTTGGTCAATGTCTTCAGGAGTGATGAAGAACAGGGTGTCTCCGGATGAAGACACGACGACTCTCTAGTTGGGAATATAATGAGTTTGGCATTTGAGGGTGAATTTGGGAAAGTGGTGGATTTGGGGAAAGAGATACAGGGGCAAATTGGACTCCCAGAGTCCAATTTCATCACTCTAGTCCAGGAACACCTCCCGGAGCCATGACTGGAGGTCGAAAAAATCAAAATCACATATGGTATCTGCGATCAGTCTATCTTTGTCGACCAATGGTATTTTGTCCAGGTCAATAGGAGGCGGGAGAAAAGGATTCTCCTCACTTTCTGCTTGTCTTGGCTTTGGCACCATCTGTGCAACAGTACCTGCAATAAATACGAATTTAGTGGGGTCGAATGACTATGGTTGAAGGCGACGGGAAAGCAATGGAGGCGTAAGAGGTAAATTTTCTGGTGTGATGGATGAATAGTGAATGAAGGAGGAAAACGATAGTTTTATTTAAAATTGGGGTCAGTTGAAGGCGGGAGACAGGTCAGCAGGATAACAGGTATGTTATCCTGTAATAAATGGACAACGGGCCACTTGGGGGTGAGATGGCAGGTGATGGTGGCCCAAACATACGGACGAGTGACGTGGAGGCTAGGGATTGGTGGTAAAATTCGTAATAAGGGGCTGGTCATGAGTGAAAGGGGTGAGGAAATGACAGCAGTTATGGGATGGGACACAACTCAGGAGCACGTGGAACAAGTGGGAGATGATGTCCCTGCGTGACGGGGGCTATCAGATAGCAGCTGGGATGGGACTTCGGGACCAATAAGCTGACGCCATGTATGACCCAGGCCCCGCCAGAGGAGAATAACAATTTTGGACCCCCCCCCTTTGGTTAAAAGCAGAACATCAAGGGGGGTCCAAAAACCATTTAGGGTCGTTGATCTGGGCGCCCATTTCCTGGCTGCATATCTTAGCGCGTCGTTTATCTCTCATTCCGAACCCCCCCCCCTCCATTAAAGGCAGAATGGACGGGGGGGGGTCCGGAATCAAATCTAGGCCTTCGATTTCAGTGCTCATCTATGGGCCATCTAGATGTGCGCAATTCTTATTACCGATTCTGGACCCCACCTGGTTAAAAGTAGAATGGTCGGGGGGGTCTGGAATGTTCTGTGCACCGTAGATCTGGGCGCCACAATCTAGACCTTCGAAAAGTGCATGGAGCATAAATCAGGAGTGGAGAAACATGTGTCGGGAAAACTTAGGTAGGTCCATCTTATGGGTTTTTTCCCAAAATTTTCACATAGACCCCACCAAGGGACTTTGACCAAACTATCCTTTAGGCATTTGAGACATGGTGCAACATTTTTCATCAAGATGGTTTTATTGGGGTGAAACAAATGAAGCAACTAACCTACATGCTAACCTATCTTTCTAGGACAATTAACCCAGATTAAACTGTTGGGTTAAGAGATTACTCTACCTAAGGGCTATCTGACCAGGATTAGACAGTCTCGTCAGATTTATTCACTAATCTAACCTAAGGGCTATCTGACTAGGATTAGACAGTCTGGTCAGATTTATTCACTAATCTAACCTAAGGGCTATCTGACCAGGATTAGACAGTCTGGTCAGATTTATTCACTACCCTATCAACATTAAATTTAAAAAGAACTTGGCCATGCTTGAAAGGTATGGCCAAGTTACTATTATTGCATGGGGATTTTATTTCAATTCTTTTATGCCCTCATTTTTTTTTCTCTTTTTCTTTTCTTTTTCAAATTATTTGCAGAATGAAAAATCATTTGTCAACAAAAATACTAGAGACAAAAAATATCTCAGTCACCAGTTGATTCCCATAATTTATGGGGTGATAACAGGGGCCACCTCTTAGGGATGTCCATCGCTAAGAAAATCATTCTCATCGGCTACTTTTGGCCTACATTGTTTCATGATTGCATTCACCTGTGAAGCAATGTGACAAATGTTAGCTTTATGCCAAGAAAGCATGAGCACCACCTACTCTTCTACACCTAGTCATTACTGCCGGCCCCTTTTGAAAATGGGGCATAGACTTCATGAATTGAAACTCTCCATCTAGCAATGGAAACAAATACATTGTTGGCCCTTGGTTATGGAAGGAAGCGAAGAACAAGGAAGAAAAGGTAAAAAGGGAGCTTCACGAAAGATATAGTGACTGTCACTGGGTCAAAGTGAGCAAAAGAACAGAAAAGATGGAGTGAAGTGTGAAAAAGAAAGTCGTTGGATGAGGAGATCAAGGATGAAATATTAGCAAGGAATATGGACTGAGGATGACTCATGAAGTGGAAGAAGCCAGCATTAGATGCCTTGGAGCACCACGAGATGAATAAGGAAAGATAGGTTGGCGAAGACCAGAAAGAATGGGTCAAGTTGACCTAGGGTTGTAGACACCTAGGGTTTTGGTAATTAAGGTGTCGATACCTAGGTTTCAACCTGAGGTTGTCGGTGAGGGATTGTAATGTATAAATAGATGTCGAGAGGACATAGGTCGGGTCGGTACCGTGGTTGAGCCTTGTTATCGATTATTGTTCATTGGGAGAATATTTTATTATGGGTGAGAGAAGTGCTAAGAGAGAGAGCCTTCTAGTATTGCAAGATCTTCAGCTGGGTGCGAATATCAAGTCCTGCAGCTGGGTGCGCAGGAAGGGAGAGAGAAAGAGAGACGGAGAGAGAGGATCTGTTGGCCAAGAGCGCAGATCAGAACTATAAGATTTATCTTAATATATCATAAGCACAGTTCTGTGGATGTAGCCCTAGAGAGAGGGTGAACCACGTACATCTATTGTTGTGTGTGTGATTGATGCTTTGAGCTCTGCCATTGTTATCTTGTTATCTGAATTGTTGTATTAGATCAGATCTATAGCTGTGAAGGATAGATCTAGCTAGTTTAATGGTAGATGCATGTTATGTTGCTGTTGTAATAAGAACCACTTGATATTCCCCTGGTTGTAGACATCTCTGTCCTACAACCCCCTCATAGTTGCTTTAGGTGAGACTGCATCTGCTTTGCAGGTGCTGCTGAAAGGGCTAGTAGCTAGGGCTTGTTGGTGCGCTCTTGGAGATAAACCCTGGGTTTTCCCATGTGCCAACAAATGGTTCCATTGTTAGGACCAGAATATTTTTAAGGGAGTGTCAAGGTGGTTCCTATTGAAGACAGAGATTTAGAAGTGGATATAGGATCAAGAGAAGGACTTCATTAAAGCCCAGAACAAGAACCCTAAAATAAGCACTGAAGATTGGCTACAAAGATACATCTTCATCGACATTCATGACATCTTCTTTGGAGGAATCCATCAGGAGCTACATGAGTGGTTGGCTAGGTTAGCTAACACAGTTTGAAATCAGATCTAGACCTCCTATGGTTTGGACACTAGCATTAATCTAGAAGGTCAAGAGAGTCGACAACGCTATATCTAGAGAAGTAGATCACTAGTTTGATAGTACCATTGGAGGGTATATCACTGAGTTTGCTGTTGATAGAACATAATCGTATAGCCAAGACGAGAGATACTTTTTCAAAGGACCTAGAGGAAAATTTTTGCACTTCCTGAAGCTAAGAATCAAGATGCTCTTGCATGAAAACCACATCTTGAAGATACAATAGATTGATCAGACCTGAAAAGGCTGATGTTCAAGATCTCGGACAACGACAATGACACAGAAGCAATACATATGCGTAGTGGGAAAGTATTCTGAGGATTTCACCTTGAGAACTTGTTTAAGCAAAACTATGGAGAAGAAGGTTTATATAGTGGAGAAGAGGTAGATCTAACCAACGAAGAGCATCCATAGCCCACCAGAATAGAAGAAGGGGAAGCTGAAGAACTGTGCCAAAGCGAGCCAGAAACCTCAGGGACTGCGCGAACTACTGAAGTAAGTAACGTTAATCCTCCTATTGTCCCAACAATATTTAGTAGTTATAATAGTCAGAACCACTAGAGTCTTCAGAGTAATGTTACTAGTAGCTCAGCATCTATTCAGACAAGAACCCTAGTCAGCTCTATGGTAGATGAAATGAGACTCCCCATCTTTAGAGGAGATGGATCTAAATATCTAGATCAACATTGGTTTATGTGTGAAGCCATATGGAATATTAAAAGTATCACCAATGAAGCCATCAAGAGAACCCAGTTCATCACTATGCTAAGGGACCACACACTGAGTTGGTACATGAAACTTGTCCAAGGACTAGCACAACCTAAGCCCCTGAATGAGATCAAGAATGTCCTGATTGCAGAGTTTAAGAAACCTAAGTCGGAGTCACAATGTATTGCAAAAATAAAAGAGATTAAAAAAAAGGTAGCAGAACCTGTTTGGGAGTTCGACTAGAGATTCAAAACCCTGATAGGCCGATTAACTTTCTAGATCCTCGACGAACAAAACAAAGAACGGTTCATCACTGTGTTGTTACCAAACATAAGAGTCCCTCT
>JZKD02S1953161.1:420687-442082 GCA_000966675.3 Picea glauca
TAGGTCTTCTTACATCCGCCTTATTCTATTTTATTGAAAGGTCTTATTAATATTGACCTTTATTACATCCGAATACATTAAGCTACCTATGTGCGGGTTAGGACCTTAACAATCACCATGAATCTTGAATCAGCACCGGTGAGAGAATCTAGCTCAAGCATTAGCCAGATCATGAGCTAGCTAACTAGTTTGTCTTTACAGGTTGAGGATATGAAGAAATATAAGGGAAAAGACAAAAGGGAAGATATCTAGTGTGTAAGATGTAGATCTGAAGGCCATGATAAGGAAAAGTGTCCCTTATTTCATCAGTACTTGGCATCAGGGGCTCCAAGCCCCTTAAAGAAAGTTAACCTACCCTGGTGTGATGTATGCAGAAATAGGCATCACCCAGGTGAGTGCTACTACATGCAGAAGTATGTCTAGAAACCCACAAACTTGTATTGTACATTCTGTAAATCTATGGGGCATGATGATCGAGATTGTAAAGATTATGATCTCATGCATGAAAGGTCGAGAGACATATACAAGATTCAAGGCAAAGTACAACAAGAGGGGAACAATCTGCCGTACAACTCTATGGGGAGAGGAAATTTCACTCCTCGCAGTGGCTACAGAGGATGAGGATGAGGAGGAGGTATGGGCCAAGCCCGAGGACAAATAATCTATTACAACTGCGTGCAACCAGGACATTTAGAAAGGGATTGTCAGAATCCCTGCACAACCTATAGTTACTGTAACTCCTTCGAGCATTTTATAGAGGAATGCCCTGTGCTGCTGGCTAAACTTCAGGAAAGATGAGGACCCTAGCAGAACCCACAAGTACAACTGATATACATTGAACCTCACGGAGCATACCCTAGAGTCATTGTTATCACTCAAGGAGGCGCTACTACAGGAGAAGACAGAGCAACCCAAGGAAATACTGAAAATGACCATGGAGTCAGGAAAGCTATAGAAAACACCCCATTGTTCGATGCTAAGAAAGAAAGACATATATTCGAGGAGGCAAGGAAAGAGTTCAAAGGAGATCAAGGATCTTCATCAAAGAGACAACCAGAAATCAGAGAATATGGCATGCCTCAGGCATTTGATCCGTCTGCATCACCAACAAAAGGGAAAGAGGTAAGAAAACTCATGGAATTCTTGTACCCTTGTGTTAAGTTGATTCAAGATAAATGTGTTATACAAGAATTACAATATTTAATCAAGCAGTATGAACTAGGAAAAATAGACCCCTTACTAAATAGAGCAGTGCACCAAATTGGAAAAAGGAGAAGGACAAATAAAGAATTACAATTGAATTCTCAGATAGGAGAGTATGAGATAGACTATGTGGTCCTTGACTTAGGGTCAGAGGTCAATTTCATGACGAAGAAGAATTGGGCACTGATGGAAAAACCCAAGCTAATATATTCCCCTATTAGGCTTCACATGTCTAATCAACAAGCTGTCAGCCCATTTGGACGATTAGAGCATGTCCCAGTGGACATCGATGGAGTAAGAACCTTTGCATATTTTGAGGTAATTGAAATTGTTGATGATAGCTGCCCTTACCCTGCATTGTTAGGAATTGATTGGGCCTTCAACAATTCCACTGTTGTTGATCTAAAGAAAATACGCATGACATTTGAGAAAGTTGGCCTTAGGGTCATTGCAACTTTAGATCCAGATGAGGGTCCATGATACACAAAACCTATCAGAGAAGAGGACCATGCATTTGAACTGGAAAACATCTACAAATTAATAACCAAACTGTAGGATTATATCAACCACACAACTGACAACAATATGAGCTGGCGAAGTGACAACACATGTTCATCTGACTTAGAAGAAGCACTGGAGAACTGGAAAAACCAGTTGTACAAAGTATCTACAAGAAGATGTGCTAGGCTAACCAGAGAATTTCGATGGATTGGCTCAATAGTGAGTAATCTACCCACATTTGACGGGTTGAACCCCTTAGAAAACTTCTTATCAGAATTTGAGACAAGTGTACCAACACAATAGAGGTTGTTGGCAATGGATGAGTCCATGAAAGCCACACTAGCAAGATGGTGGGGGACACATAAAAGAAATATTACAGATTGGACACAATGCTGAACTTTGATGACAACGTGGTTTTTAACACAAGTAGGAAGATGCGAAGCATGGTACAAAGGTTGAAGCTGCCCAATGGGCCATGTATGAAGCTGCGAAGAGGCCTGGAGTGACATTCCTAGAGAACAATGGGTACATATATTCGTCAATACACTGGATACCCGATTAATTGGTACCTTCAAGCAGATTTGCACCTTGTCACTTCAGAATGGGAAGGTATGATCCATAATTTTATAACCACCTTTTTGTTTGACAATGAATTTCCTTCTGTAGATCAAGCACTACAGATGGTGAGACAGAAAGTATTTAAGGAGGCATATGGCCTCCCTTTGGAGCAAGAAGAGGATGAATGGACTGCGCCCCTCCAGAAACTGCAGACCTACTACAACATTAATGCCGACGAAGATGATGATCCAATGAAGGTGAATAATGCAGAAACAGAAGGTCAGAGAGATGTGGAAGGACCAGGAATTGATCTGTCATTCATTGGACAACCGATAAAGATAAAGAAAGTCAATATCGGGACAGAGGAGACACAAAATCTTGCCAATGTTAGAGATTACTGGGACACTTCTACCACTGACAAAATCACAGAACTATTGCATGAGTATTAGGACCTGTTCCCAACCAAGTTCACTGATATGAAGGGAATCAATTGCACTACTACAGAGAGAGAGAGATTAGCCATGGTGTATGCATTGCATAAATTCTGACACTACTTGTTGGGAGGACACTTTAAAATGTTTACTGATCACTCTACATTGAAGTACCTATTCAACAAGCTAGTGTTGGGGGGGAGAATATGCAAATGGATTCTCTTGTTTCAATAATATGATTTTGAGATCATAGTTAAGCCAGGAAGAATGAATAAGGGCCCAGACCACCTGTCAAGGTTGGAGCATGGCGAAGAACCTACCAGTTTGGAGGATACACTACCGGATGCAATGCTTCTTGCCATTAGAAATATTGATGACCACTTTGCAGACATAGTCCAGTTCCTGTCAATAGGAATAGCTCCAGTCGAGTACACAATTCTGCAGAAGAAACTACTAGTGGTGCGCGTTGCAGATTTTTCACTGATAGCTGGTGAGCTATATAAAATGGGACCTAATGAGATCCTAAGAAGATGTGTGATGGAGGCAGAACGCCCTATGATCCTCGAAGAAGCTCATGAAGGCATTGCAGGAGGACATTACACAGGAAAATCAACTACGCAGAAGGTCTGCGAGCTGGCCTTTGGTGGCCTACGTTACACAGAGATGCTAAATAATATAGTAGAGCATGCGATGTATGCCAGCGAGTTGGAAAACTATCCCGAAGAGATGAGATTCCATTAGCACCACAGATGACCCTACAAGCAATTGAAAAATGGGCCATTGACTTTGTGGGACCTATAAACCCACCAGGAAAGTGAACAAGCACAAGGTATATTATCACTGCGATAGGATACCTGACTAGATGGGCCGAAGCAAGATCAGTCAAGGAATGTAGTGCAGCTACAGCTACACATTTTATATTTGATGACATAATAACCAGGTTTGGATGCCCTAAGGTCCTTATGAGTGATCAAGGTACACACTTCATCAATAAGACAGTTAAATTCTTGACTGAATAATTTGTAGTCCACCATTAGAAAATTACACCTTACCATCCACAAGCAAACAGAAAGGTTGAAGCATTCAACAAGATCTTGGAGACAACATTGACAAAGATTTGCAGTGTGAACAGGGATGATTGGGATTTAAGAGTACTGGTAATACTCTGGGCTTATATAACCACTTGCAAGAAATTAACAATTCAAACCCCTTTCAAGTTGGTTTATGGTCTTGAAGCTGTTGTCCCAATGGAGTACTTGGTACCAAGCTTAAGAATTGTTGCATTTATAGACATGGATGATACTGGCACTATTCATGAGAGGCTATCATAGTTGGCTGAACTAGAAGAAGACAGATTCATTGCATGCTTCCATTAGCAAATTCAGAAGGAACGAGAAAAGGCCTATCATGACAAACACATCAAGAAGAAGATATTCATGCAAGGTGATTTAGTACTGGTATATGACAGTAAGTTTATCAAACACCCTGAAAAATTCAGAATGCATTGGCTCGGACCATATGAGATTGCCTATGTTACAAAAGGAGGAGTTGCGTAGCTAAAGACATTGAAAGGAGACTGGAAGGAAGGCTTGGTGAATGGGAGTTGACTAAAGTTGTACTATGACAACCAGTTGCCTCGCATCTCTCAGTAGAATCAATAAGACAAGCACCTAGGTACCAAGTGCATTTGAAACTGGGAACCAGACACATAAAAGACAGTCTACACAAGGATAGAAAGGAGGCATAAAGAAAAAAGCAAGGGCTGCACTACGCAGTCAGAAGTCGAAGTAAAACAAGAGGATCACATCTCAAGTGCCTCGGGATGAGTCACAGGTGAGTGTTGGGGGCCTGTTGGCCCTTGGTTATGGAAGGAAGAGAAGAACGAGGAAGAAAAGGTAAAAAGTGAGCTTCGTGGGAGACACAGTGACTGTCACTAGGTCGAAGTGAGAAAAAGAACAGAAAATATGGGGTGAAGTGTGGAAAAACAAGCCGTTGGATGAGGAGATCAAGGATGACAAATCAGCAAGGAAGATGGACCGAGGATGACCCAGGAAGTGGAAAAATACAACATTATATGCCTTGGAGCACCACGAGATGAAGAAGGAAAGACAGGCCGGTGAAGCCTGGAAAGAATGGGTCAAGTTGACCTAGGGTTGTAGACACCTAGGGTTTTGGTAATTAGGGTTTTGACACCTAGGTTTCAACCTGAGGCTGTCGGCGAGGGATTGTAATTTATAAATAGAGGTTGAGAGGACCTAGGTTAGGTCGGTACCATGGTTGAGCCTTGTTATCGATTATTGTTCATTGGGAGAATATTATATTATGGGTGAGAGAAGTGCTGAGAGAGAGAGCCTTTTGGTATTGTAAGGTCTTCAACTGGGTGCGAATATCAAGTCCTGCAGCTGGGTGCACAGGAAGGGAGAGAGAAAGAAGGACAGAGAGAGAGGATCTGTTGGTCAAGAGCACAGATTAGAACTGTAATATTTATCTTAATATATCATAAGCACAGTTCTATGGACGTAGCCCTAGAGAGAGGGTGAACCATGTACATCTGTTTTTGTGTGTGTGATTGATTCTTTGAGCTCTATCGTTTTTATATTGTTATCTGCATTGTTGTATTAGATTAGATCTATAGCTGTGAAGGATAGATCTAGCTAGTTTAATGGTAGATGGATGTTATGCTGCTGCTATAATAAGAACCACTTGATATTCCCCTGGTTGTAGACATCTCTGTCCTGCAAGCCCCTCATAGCTGCTTCGGGTGAGACTGCATCTGCTTCACAGGTGCTGTCGAAAGGGCCAGTAGCTAGGGCTTGTTGGTGCGCTCTTGGAGCTGAACCCCGGGTCTTCTCCTATGCCAACATACATCGTTGTTGTAGTCGATTACTTCACCAAGTGGGTTGAAGCCATGCCTACTTTCAACAACACCGCTGACACTGCGACACATTTTTTCTTCCACCACGTCATCTCCCGCTTTGGAGTACCACTCCAACTAGTCTCTGATCATGGGAAACATTTCAAGAATGAGATTTTTTTTGAACTCTCATCTAGGTTAGGCTTCTCCCACGAGTTCGCCTCCCCATACTACCCTCAGTCTAACAGATAGGTAGAAGCAGTCAACAAGGTCCTCAAAACCATGTTGCAATGCACGATTAACAAACATAAGAACAACTGGCATCATATGTTATTTTCTGTGCTATGGGCTTATCGCACAGCCATTAAAACCACCACTGGTTTTACACCATTTCATTTAGTCCATGGGGTCGAGGCCACTATCCCCATCGAGTGCAAAATTTCCACCTTACGCACCGCTATTGAGCTATTGCCCGACATTGCTCCAATGGAGCAACATTTGCTAAACTTAGAATCACTAGATGAAGATCTCTGATCTTCATTATAGAATAATGAGGTAGCCAAGAAATGAACAAAGGCCACCTTTGATCGTCATGTCAACCTTCGCTCCTTCAATGAAGGTGACCTTGTCCTTTCTTACGATATTGCTCACGATACCCTCGGCCATGGAAAGTTTGAGTCATTATGGCATGGACCTTACATCATCCAACACTACCTCACTAAAGGTGCATACATTCTGGCCTCTCCTAAAGGCCACCCTCTCAAAGAACTCGTCAACGGGTTGTACTTAAAGAAATTTTATGCCTGAGCGTAGCCATTCTACACTAGGCTTTTTCTTTCCATATGCTTTTTTAGAGATTTTAATCTTCTTTTCCATACCTTGCGTCTAATTTACCATTTGTGTTACTGATAGATGCATCTTCCATCGGCCTACCACATCGGTTACGTCGACGAAGCCAGCCATTGGACATAGAATCTCGCTTCGGCCACTTGGGCCCTCTATTCCCCCTCACATGAACTGCTTCAATCCATCGGCATATGTTTGGGCGTAGAAACCAACAACCAAGTAGAATATACCACCATGATTGCTCTCCTCACCAAGGCCAGTCACCATCATATTCATCACCTGAGCGTCTTACTAGATTCCCAACTTGTCATCCTCTAGCTCAACAATGTGTACCATGTCTGCGATCCTTGCCTTTTCTACAAATACCTGCAAGTTAGACTTTTATCTCGACATTTTGATTCCATCACTTTTTCAAATATTCCAAGACAATTCAATCAAATAGCAGATAGTATGGATAACCTAGTGTTAGATTGGCATTTATCACATCAATATACCATTACACATACATCAAACATCAATAATCCGTCACAGCATATAAATTAGACATCATCAACAAAAACATTAAAACACATGTGAACATCACAAAGATCCCAAAATGTATATCCATATATATATTTATTAGTCAATGTGCCATCAATGTTTACAAAAATTAGTACATATACAACATTCATAGGCCGGTAAACCACCTTGCCCTTATAGATACAAAACTAGTGTCACCACACCAAATAGGCTCACAGGCCTATATAAATACCAAAAATACAAAAATACATATAGAGACATGCATGGTGCCTCTAGAGCACCACCACCTGGTCCTCTCTTGGGAGGAGGTACCCCACCAGCTATCGGTCCCTCTAGACCTAGGGGCAACCACCTAGTCATTGCCGCACCTGCTATAGCTGGTCTCCGGACCATGGTCCACCACACCAATAGAACACCCATGCACTTCTCCAGGACTCCCTCGTCCTGAATCCATGACCACATGACATCTGACACTCCTTGTAGCATTGCCTCCAAGCGATGACGAATATCCTCGAACTCTCCCCCGACCTCCGTTGGAGGAGCATGAGAAGGCCCTACCCCAGGGTCATCAAAACAACACCTCTGGCCTGCTTTCTCATCCTCAACCATCCTCACACCACCATCATCCCACCGCCATCTCTCCCCAGCCTGTGTCTCTCTCTGCAGTGGTCTCATTGGCTCCTAACGTGCTGATGCTCTGACCAACTCAACCTCTCGGCCGTGTGGTTCCACATCTGCACACACAACAAACAAATGATAGCATCAACACCCATCCATTCATAGAAATAGATATGCTATACTATCTAAATACCAAACCATCAAAGCAAATACATCCACATACCTCTCCGGTCAAACACCTTGCCAGGGGGAAGCACCATCTATGGGTCCTCTCAGAAGTCTACCCCACTGTACGAATACTCAAGAATAATCTATGGCATCTGACACCACACCCATGAAAGCTTGGTCGTAAAATAGTGGCCACCCTCCCCACCACTGTGACAAACCAATATCGTCGTCCACCGCCTCAGTCATGACTCTCACACACCAGGCACACCCAAAAGCATTCTAGAGCACAACATCGACACCCTCTCCAAGAACCATGCCACAAAGATGGACCCAAAGGTGAACTCCCCTGAGTCATCAGCATGACACCTGTCAAGCTACCCTACCATCTTGGCGTGTAGCATCAAGACCCAGGAAAAATTCTCACCCGCCAATGCCCTCTGCATCACCCTTAGCTGACCCCCACTGATTCGCTAAGTCGCGAGAGACCCATACACTCTCACAACCATTGCTACCATGCAATGATGTATAAGGGAATCCATTTCCCCAATACTAACCACAGAACTTGACATGAATTTCTCCCCTGAACAGTATCTCCGGGCTAAGGTCACCAACTGCCTATCCCCGGGTAGCACAGGATTCGTCGGTAATGGAGTTCCCCGAAACAAGAGCCCAGTCAAAAAATATATGTCCTCCACCACAGTGAAGGCCAGCTCCTCACCTCGCACAATGAAACAATGCCGATCCAGACTCCACATCACAATCAAAAACTGCAATAAATACTCCTATGCACGTACTAGGGGGCACTCAAAGAACTTCAACAACCCACAAGCTGCTAAAGAATCACGGACCGCCAACTCCTCATTAGTCACTGCCTCCCTCAGGTGTGACCAATCCCTCTCTCTCCAATGCACCGACAGCGTCAAGATGGTCACCTGCATCCACATATACAGTACTCGATCAGCTATTATAACCCATAAAAAAATCTAAATCTCCAAAAAAGTCAAGTTTTTACACATTTCAACTTTTCCTCAAAGGCACAGCTGTTTTCCCCATAGGTGCACACATATGCGCACCTGTTCATCCCATATTCATGCACACATGTGCGCTTGTCTGCGATACATGGGAAAACACATGCACCTCTGTCACACACACAGATGTGCCTTATTACATGATTGTTTGTTACACAGTTGCACACACATGTGCAACTGTCAAGAACACAGCCGCGCATGCATGAACAACTGTGATTCAAGCAGGTGCGCACCCAATGCGCGCATTTTTTCCTCATTTGAGCACCCCCATGCTCGGATGTCCAGGATACAGCCGCACACTCATGTGCAAAAATCCTTCGATCGCCCGTGCACTAGGGGGTCCACACTCACAAAATCCCCCTGTACGACCCCCATACAACCCTACCCAAAAAAACAAACCCTAAGTCCTATGCAAAAGGATACGACAACCAACCTAAAACTCGTGGATCCTGAAACAACTTCCTCGATCTCCTAGAATCTCCAAATCTCCTCTCAAATCGCTCATCCACTCAATAATACAACAGGTACAAATGAGGTGTCAATGTGGGCCCTACAACTATATATAGTCCCTTTTTCCAAACTTCCATACTCAATTTCGGGAGCTCCGAATGTCTGTTTTTTGATCCGTCTTCAGCCACGAGACCAGAATCCTGCCACCTACACAATCATATTCCTTGGGCCACCTTCCATCTTTGGCCCCCAGGGAGCATTTTTTTCTCATACTCACACTCAGGTACGCATGCTCACATTCACATCTCATTGAATAAACTGTTATATGTTCATTATCTTTAGATATTGTTCATGTCGGGTATTTGGTTTTCATGTGTGTAGGTACTTGGTCATCCTCCATCAATGCTACCCCTTCAGGTATATCATTGATACTGGCATGTAGTCATTCCCTTTGAATATCATTTGCATCTCCAATAACACCCTCTACCATTTTCCTTTAGGGTCCATATATCTGGCTTTGCAGTACTGTCACCTCCACTACATTTTGGTACTGTCACCTAGTAGCACTCTTCCCCACATGAGTTGTCCCATTCATAGTCCCCCTTGGCACTTCGACACTCATGTTTTTTTCACCTTTTAGGGCTTGGAGTCCCGCTAGTCTTATGCATTTTTCGATAATCAGCCGCATACTCCTTCTCCTCATTTTGCTAGCCTACCCAATGGAATCCCAGGATATCCCATCATGGTTCTATTTTGACTGCACTTCTGTAGTATCATTCACCATCCATTTCCACCACAATCAATTTTCCCCTCTGTAGATTTTCCTCCATTCACTTCCCTAATACAGAAACCAACCTATGGGGCCCCCACCCTCCACCTGTTTCCCAAGAAATTTGTGCCATCATTGGTCAAGCCATCTCGCACTAGGGCACTCGTCTTTGTATCTGTACACTCATCCCAAATTATTATTTAGCCATTTGATAATTGTACAAAGCCTTTGTTTCAAGCCTTTACATAGCTTTTTGTCGTCACCTTTGGCAAATCAACCCATGTTGCCCTTGGTTGGGGAATCCATTATCTTGTACTCCTGTTGACATCGTCCATGAATCGTGAGTATCTCACCATATTTGTACCCTTGACCTCTGAGTTTATCCACTTTGTCATGCCTCTAGCACCATTTAACCCACGCCTAGTTGTCCCCCTGACGCTAGGTTCAGTTTCACGATTGCTTCCACACCCCCTTTACCCCCAACCAAGGGCAGTCTCGAGTCTCACCACTTCTTGGCTTCGTCCATGTAACTCATCAGTTCCTAATCTTACCCAGTGGATTTCATGAAGCCCTCCGCTTCTTGGAGTCGTGTCTCTCTCTCTGTCGACATCAGCATAGTTTCCAGATGGGTGACATTATCTTGACTCTCATTACCTTCACAATGAGGAGTCTCGGACGACACAATGAAAACCATCATTGCTCTCTACTGTCGTTGGCCCCCACGACATTTGGATTCAACACTTTATCATGTTGCAGTGGGTCTTACTTTGCGACTATTTTAGTTGTTTTTATATTTTCCGAAGACCTCTGAACATTGTTAGGCCATCAATGCCTGTGAATCAATGACACTTCTCATAGGTGTCATCACCCCTTTTTAGAGTTTGTTCACCATCCAAATTGTCCTGTACTATTATCAACACACCCCCGAGGGCACTGTAGTCATCTCCACCAACACACATCTTCAGTTACTGTATTACACATTTTTGAGTTACATGACACAAGCATGGGGCATGCCCACCTCGTTTGTACACAATTTTATTTTTTACAGCTTGCAAAATGTTTGGGTCCTATAGGTTCCCCTCTCCCTCCAATGGGTCGCTCTTGACACCCTCCTCTTTTCTCTTTCTTACAATGGTACTCTCAGTATTAGAAACATTGATGAATTTTGACTATATGTATGCTCCTAACCTCATCCATCAGGGGGCATCTGTTATCACTGAAATTTCATCCACAAATGGTTACATAAATACAACATATCCAAACATCTATTAGTTCATCCATGGACCAAAAAATGCATTTCCAAAAGGTCCAAAACTATACAACCCGTAATAAAATAAGCATGCGCTAAGACTACATAGGGAGCGCGTGCACATGTGCCATCCAGAAATGCAAGAAAAACACACATGCATGACTGTGGACGCAAAAAACCATTCATTCCTCAGAATGATGCATTTATGATATTGGTCGGCCTTCCACCCACTTCTAGTTCAGCTTCCAAGTCGATTTGACACCCAAATATCGACTGAATCTGACTGGGGGGCTGGTCAAAGACTTAAGGGTGCCCTAAAAGACCCCTTTTTCACACTAAAAGTTGGTTGAATAATGCCTCAAAGTTATGCTATAAAAAGAGGTCATGGATGCACTACATCTTCAAGAAATTCATTTGTATTGTTATGCTGCCTATATTCTCTTGGATGATCCTCTTTCCTTATCAAGAGCATACAAGCATCATTTCATTTGACCTATTCACATCACCTCTTGAGTGGATTAGCTTGGGATTTCTTCACCATTTCCTTCAAGTTTGCTAGTTGTAAGAAGAGCTCAATATTTGGGGGTTCAAGAGCCCTCCCTTGGAGGAAGAGGGGATTCATAAGTCTCCCTTTCTCTTTGGTGTTTTATTTCCACTAATACAATCCTTTCCATTGGTGGCATGAATGTTGTTTATTTCTTGTTCTAATGTCCTTATGCACTCTAGTTTAATTTCTTTTATTGTTCTTAGTTTAGTCTTTTGTTTATATTATATGCTTGATGTTTCTAACTCTTGCATTCACTATTGTCTTTCCTAGCTAACCCAACTGGGCTTGTAAGCATCTTCATTTTTCTCATTTAGGTGACAAAGGAGACACATCAAAGACTTTGACATTGACACACATCATTTGTGCAATTTACCAATCTTGAAAAATTGGTACAGTGGAAGAATACATCGCTGCTTTTGAGAAATTGGCTTTCTAAAATGAAGGTGTGTCTAACACCTTCTTCCATGAATTATTTATCTGAGATCATGTCATAATGGATTTCCCCCAAACCTAGCTTGAAGCTTCTCACCGCACCAAGGAAACATAATAGGTAGTATCTTCTCAAATTAGAAATCCATCCTTTATTCCATGTTCTCGACACACCAATCCAGCCCCTTGTTCCCTTCCTCTTAAGATCCAAAAATTAACCCAAGAAAGAATGGATGAACACCAACTTAAATCTATTTGCTATAACTATGATGGAAAATATTTTCCAAGCCACAAATCTAAGGAGAAAAATATTTTTTGGCCATTTTTTAGGACATTTATGAAGAGGATGGTGATGTTTCCCCTTCCAAAGTATTTCCCTAGGACGATGATCATATCCCACCCTATGATCCACCATAACTTGAACCATGTATCTATCTGAATTCTCTCACTGATATCTCCTCTTCCTAAACCCTTAAGTTAATTAACTATGTCATGCATCGAAAAGTCATTATCCTAATTGACAATGGAAACACCCGTAATTTTATTCATCACCGAATTGATCAAGAGGACCTTATTCTATATATTTGCAGTCAATAACTTTCAAATCATGATTTCTAATGGAGCTTCTATGAAATGTCGGTGTCATTGTGAAAATGTGCATGTTGAATGTATGGGATGACCTGGGTTCTACCTTATTTCTCCAATAAAATCATTTTCACCATCAACCCTTCTAGTAAATTATAAGGCTACACCACGCACATAGTGCACAGTGCAGTCTCACCTGAGATGGATTATGGGTGACTGCAAGATGTAGATGTATACAGTCATGGAAGTGGTCGGGGATGTTCCTTTTACTTCTATTTCTACTTAACCATGCATTTTACTATAGTATTCATCAAATCCATTAATTCATTCATTCATAATATTCATTCTACACACATATTCTAGTGTGCGCTATAATTAAAACCATTCATTCATCTAACCATTCAACCATAATTACAAAAATAACCAAAAGCATTCAGACACATTGCACGATAGGGTTTTATCGTGGTTCACCCCTCTGGGGCTACGTCCATAAATATCTTCTTCTTATTTCTTTTTCTTCATCAAAATAGTGTTGCATGCATTACATCATATGATAGTAGAGAGTAGTGAGGTGGAAAGTGTTGCACCAAGCTCCACAGCTTACGACCTGACCCTCAACTACATCTCAATATTGACTCCATCTGAGCTCCACAACTCTCAAAAAATCATACTCACAAGAGTTCTTCAAAAGTAAGTACTTCACACCAAAAAGGGACTAAGATGATAGAATCATATTAAGATCATAATACTACTTCAATTTACCTCATACATATTCTATTTATACTACAAAAATGGGTTAAAACCCTTACATTATGACTCCAAAACCCTAACCATAACATGGCTAGGTTTGTCCACATATCCACCAGATTTTTGCAAATCCTGTCATGCGCTACTTCCTTTGCCCTTTGTCGTGCTGATCTTCCTTCTTTCTCGGTGTGTGCTACTCCATTTGGTCCATGCTTCTTTTCTTACTGTGCTTCCTCTGAAAAATTCCTACTTCAATAGCCCCCAACACTAACTTGTGGCTCATCCCAAGCCACTCAAGTCGTGTCTAGCTCCTGCACTAATTTATGCAAATCTTGAAACTTCTGCGCCAATTCAAGTCCTTTTTCCTTCATCTGTGCATTCTTCTCTGTGAGGGTCTCTACGACCTGCGTTGTAGCGTGCTCCTTCAACACTTGTATGCTTTCTATGTGTGCCTGTTCCATGTTGTTTTTCTCTGTTTTTAGTGTTGTTATCATTTTTTCTACTTGTTCTTGTAGGGGCTCCAACTAATCATGTCTGACCTATCATTCTTCTTGGACTGATTTTACTTCTACTTGTAGGTTTTTCATTTTCTATGCAACCCTCAGTTTCTCCGAGATGGGCATTGTCTTCTTCCTCTTGTTTAGATCTTGGACTGTTGTATTCATATTTTCTTCTTTCTGCTCCATATTGTATAAATGACCTGCAATCAATTGATAATCTGTAGCTCTTGCTACCAAGTTCTTCTTCTGCACAGTAGTAATTTATCTTGGTGAAACTCATGTACTCAAAAGTTCAATAATGTCAACAAAATACTCATCAACTATATGTACTAAAAACAATTGTGCATCGGGAAAGTTGTCTTCCAAACTGCTTGGTTCTTCTCCATTATTAATTCTTGAAAAAGGGTCAGGTCCTGCATTGAATCTTCCTGGATTCACCACAACTTCGAAGTCACATTCCTGAAACAATAATATCCATCTGCATATCCTTCCCCCCAACACTGGCTTATTGAATAAATATCTTAGGGATGAATGATATGTAAACATTTTGAAGTGTTTTCCTAACAAGTAATGTCTGAATTTGTGTAATGCATAAACCATAGATAGACCTTCTCTTTCTGTAGTATTGTAGTTATGCTATGAATCTGACAGCTTCCTACTTGCAAAATCTATGGGGTGATATATATCACCTTCTCCTGGATGGGTTAATACTACTCCTAATGCTATTGCATATGCATCCACATGCACATGAAATTCATTTGACCAATCTGGAAACACTAGAATTGGCACAGTGACCATCTTTTCCTTCAAAATATCCAAACTCTTCTCCCACTCATCATTCCACTGGTACTTGATATCCATCTTCACTAAATTCTCCATTAGGGCAATGATCTGTGTGTATCCCCTTATGAAGTTCTTGTAATATTCTATATGGCCAAGTGTACTCTTCAATTGCCACACTGACTCCAGTGGTGGTAAGTTAACTATGACAACAATTTTAGCAAGATCAACCAACAGACCCTATTTACACACCACATGTCCTAACAAAATACCAAAAGGTGTACTGAAAATACATTTCTTGATATTCAATGAGATCTAACATTGTCTACACATGTCCAACATTAGTCTTAGTATTGTTTCATGGTGCTTTAGTAAACTAAACACTATCCAATCATCCAAGTAAACCTCCAAAGACTTATGAATGAAATAGTTAAAATATGCTAATACTACCCTTGAGAAAATGGTCAGTGCATTCTTCCATCGAAATGGAATAACTGTGTACTAAAATGATCCCCACTCTGTAGAAAATGTAGTCTTATGTCTATCTTCTAATGAAATCATGATATGATGATACCCTGAAAACCCATATGTGAATGCATAAGATTATTGACCTCCTACATTCTCCAAAACTCCTTCTGTAAATGGGGTGGGAAAAGGATCATGCATGCAAGCATCATTCAGTTTCCTTAGGTCAACACAGATCCTAATTCCCCCTTTCTTATTTTCTTACACCACCATAGGACTGATCCATTTTGATTCTTCCACGGGTTCTATGACACCAACTTCTAGCATCTTGTCAATTTCTTCCTTCACTTTCTCCTTATATATTGGATTCAATCTGTAAGGTCTCTGTCTAATAGGTATGTATTTTGGCTTCAAAGGGATATTCATTTATACTAATTCTATTGCTAATACCTTCATCTATGAAAATTTTGTTGGGAACAACTCACTGTATTCACGCAGTAACTCTGTGATCCTTTCTATTGTTTGATTATCCCAATAATCTCCAGTACTTGCAATCTTCGGGTTTTTTGTAGTTCCAATGTTTACCTTCTTGATATTTAATGGCAAAGAATAATATTATGTGTCTATCTTGGGACTCTCTACTTCTGTTTACCCTTCAACTTCTGGGATATTGATATCACGCATGTTATCCTATGTTGGGTCTTCTTCTTTTGCGACATGATAGAAAGGTAACAATTGTCTATCTTTCTGTCTCTTCTGGTGTTGGTATACTGTCACAATATCTACTTCAGGTTCTTGAAAAATCCTATCCCTTGCTACCTTTAATGTTGTATCTATCTTTGGATTCTCATGTTAAAAGGAAAATGTAACCAAAAAAATCTGTTGCATTCCTTCCCAATTAGCAGTTTCTCTGCGTTGTTCTAGTTTTGTGTACCAGTTCCTTGGAATGCCTTCTAAAGTGTGAATAAAATGGTGTGGTCATTCTTCTGGTGGTACTAATCACCATTGAAGCATACACATATCTATGTATTCCTGGGGTTTTCCAATCCCATCATATTTTTCCAAAAATTTGTTCTCCTGCTTTGCACCAAATCTAATGCCCAGTAACCTTTTACATTGAAAGCAATTCTTTATATTTTCCTTATGTGCACCCCACTAACAGACAGGTGTGGATTTCAATGCTATGTATAGAGATCTTTGATTCTCCAAAATTTCTATTTCAAAATTTGCTAAAAATTCTTCTAGATTACTCTGACCATAAAACGTAGTAGGTTCTCTTACCTCAGATCCAATCCATCTCAACACACACGTCATTCTAGCGCATATTCTAGTTGATAATTCATGTAGTCGTTGTTGCCAATTTTCCAGTCCTATGTCAGAGTCTGAAGAACAAGAAATAATACTCCTCCAACTCGGCATGCCATCTACAGTTGGGTTCATGTAATATTCTTCGCACGTGGTGGTGTTGTAAAGCTGATTTATGTCTTCTATAAGGATATTATCTGTAGGTTCCACACACCTTCCTCCTTCTAAAGGATCTAAAGGTGAAATAAATCTGTATTCTCCAGATTCAAAGATCATCTTTCTTGTCTTCAAATTGATGATTTATTGGTTATGGAAATCCTGATCCAATCCCAACAAAGCTGTATAGGGTGTAGTATTGTCTACTATGTCAATGAATTCAAAGTTTGCCATGGTGTGTATACCATCTAGAGCTACTGGTATCCCCTTCAATCTTCCCAGTGGCACCACTCTGTGCTAATTTCCTAACTTCAACTGTATAGGTGAATACTCTAATTGAGGTTCTTCCATGGCTTCTCATGTCTTCTTTGTCAGAACATCAACTTTAGACCCTAAGTCTAATATGATATCTCCCATATTGAAATATCCAATGTTTGCATTCAACCTGAATTCTCTGCTTGTTCTTCTCTTCCTCTGAATTTGATTTACTGTCTTCACCCCTTCTTCCCCAGCATTACACTTTTCTAACATACTATATAGTACTTGTAGAGATGACTTATAATTTAATAGCTTGACATAAGATACCAAATTTTTTCTTAAGTTTCTTACTTTCTCTAAAGGATGCTCTTTTTTGGTATGATCAAAAAAGGGAGGCATGTCATATACCGGTAAATCATATACTGGATTTGTTCCTGAGGTATATGCAATGTTCTCCTTCAAAATCTTCTGTCTAGCTTCTTTGAAAATATCATTTTCTTTACGCGCATCAAATTTCTGCTCAGGTTCTTCATTCTTCCTTACCCACTGGTGTATATCCTGGTTCTGTTTTGTTGCATCATCGCCTATCTTGGCTCCAGCTTGAGTCACTATATGGATCTTCTTTCCATCCTCTTCCCTGTATTCCACAACAATCTATTGCGCATTCTAATTATTCTAGTTCCTCTTGTCCTCTATCTTTAGCAAAAGTGTTGGACAATCTTCTATTTCATGGTCTGCTGCACATAAATACATACATGTCGCAGTTGGTAATGAGAAATCTCTTGTATAGTGTCTAGGCTTCTGAAAATTATGACAATCTATTGATCCTTGACCTCCTCCAAATCCTCTTCCTCCACAACCTCCTCCTTTGAATCTTCCTATGTTACCTTGATTTTCTCAGCACGGTGTATTATACTATGGTCCTTGACTGTACTGCAGCTACGTGTTATTATACTGCAGTGGTGTTGTGCACTATTGTGCAGGATTATACTCTTGTTTCCCTTGAAAATTTTGTGTGTTATACTGGGGTTGTTGCATGGGGTTATAATATGGTTGTTGCACATTGTGATACTGCGACTATTGCGCAGGTTGTCCTGTGATGTGCTCAGCTTGTACCCTATATGTATCTGAAACCTTTTTTTCATCATCTCCAAAGTTATACAATATTTGTCTTCATGTCCAACTAACTTTAAAAAGTTACAAAATGTGCTCTTCGATACTGTTTGATACTTCTACATTAGGGGGAAATGATAAGGATCATGCCTATGTACTTTAAATATCTCACACCATGGTCCTTCTGATGATAAAGGGTTTGGCATACCCCCTCCTATATATTGCTCAAATAATGGACACTCATTCTTGTGATGGCCTTTTGTCCTGCACATTGTACATAAGACATATTCTCTTTTCTCCTTTCCTTTATTCTGGTTCAACTAGAATGTTAGGTTCTTCAAATCTTGCTTCATCTCCTCCATAGCTGGATCTGTATGCTTGTATTGTTTTTTCTCTAGCTGTAAGGCTACCTGCAGAGCCTCGACCTGACTTTGGAATTTTTGTTGTCTCAAAGGATACTTTAAGTGGGGAAACAAAAAATTAACAAACAAATGTCTATGTTGGGTATCAATAATAGTTTACTTTAACTTGTCCCCAAGGTGTAGGACAGTCGGTGATAGAGTGTGCTGTTAAGGAACTCTGTGATGTTAAGTCACCGGTTCGAAAACTGCGAGGAAAAAAATCTAGCCATGTTAAGGGTTGGTGTGGCTCAGGCCTGGTGTGATCCCTGGGTGATTTTGACGGTTTAGATTCCCCTGAGTCGTAGTTTCTTAGCCACAGGTTAGTCCCACATGTCACGGATAAAATAACAAACAAAAAAAAATAGTTTACTTTAACTTACCTTTTATCCTCTTGAACTTTTGGTCCACTTCCTAGACCGATTCTCTTGGTTTCTGCTTAATCTCTATCATTTCATTCATAAACTAGTCTTTTGAGCGTGGCTTCTAAAATTCATTGACCAACTACCTCTTCACCTTTGCAACAATTGTAGGTGCCCCTGTCGGGTTATTTACTGCAAGACCCATGTACCAATCTAGTGCATGGTATTTGAATGTGATTGCCAACTATGTGATCTTTGTATCTTCATCTGTAATCTGATTTGCTGCCCATATCTTCTCACAGATGAACAAATGATTTTCTGGATCACCTAAACCATCCCCTCAGAACTCTGGTAACCTAATAGTTGGATCTTGTCCTACCATAGTGAAATTTTTTGAATTACCACCTTCACAGGGTGTAGATACTTGACTGCTACTTGCTGAACTTGCACTTATGTTGTTGGACCCACGTCCTGTAAAAATTCTTCCACCACTAATCACATGTTGGTTAACCAGTTTTTATTCTTTATATGTCTTAGTCACACATGGGGTTGTGGTTTCCAAATTAATTCAGATCTGGAATGAAGAGCCTTCTTCTACGCCGGACCCATGACCTCTAGTTTTCCTTTCATAGGTGGCATGTAAGATATCCTCAATCTTCCCCATGGCGCAAAGGTCCTCTACCTCTTCCTCATCAATGTCCAAGCCCTCTCTCTCAGCTACTACCCTCTTCTTACTGCTCATCTTATACTGGTAGGGTTGTCTGCTGCATGTTACACCTACTTTCCTTATGATCTCCCTGGTTTGTTCATCATCCATCATGATGGGGTCCATTGCTTCCTTCTTCTGGCTACTCTCCAGAGCCTTCTCCATATCTCAGATCTTCCTTAGTGCTTCCCCCATCTCCCCCATGTGTGCAGAGTGATCTAGCTGTCTGATTCCATGGTCAACATGCCTTTATCATGTAATAAGATCTTGATCGATGTGTAAAGTGACATGATGTACCTCCCTCTGGGTCCCTTCAATAAATCTTGCTCTGTAACAATTGTTGGTGTGATTAATTGTCTAATTAATTAATCTAATATATTCAATTGTCAACCTAGGGTAAGTATTTTTATTACAAGGTTATTATGCAATGTCTATGCAGACAAAGAATTTTCCTAACACTTTATGATAAATGAAACACACTAATCACACATTCTCTGCACAATTGTTATGAACAAACTAAATCCTTATATCAAGTTAAGATACAACCAATTAATATGCTCAAAGGAAATTCAATCAGCCTTCTTTAAAACCAATTGCTAATCACTTCACTACTCATGAAATCATAAAAGCACTACTAAAAAGAAAGAACACACATGACAACTATCTTTCTTTTATAAAGAAAACACACCCTCATTGCAACTAATCAGAAAACACTCTACAGAATTGGAATTGAAACCATTGCAACAATTAACTAAAAGATCACGCATACAGAATTCAAATAAAGCATTTGATGAAATCGAATTAAGAACATAGTCATACATAATAAATGAACACTCGCTGAAATAAAATAGAACACTTTCTAGAATGGATTAAAGCATGCCCTTGCAAACAAAAATGAACTCTTGTTGAAGAAAACCAAAATGCTCATACTGTTAGCGTCAGAAGTCACTCCTGGATTACAGCAGGAGCAGAGCTCGATGCCCATCAGTTTATGTCACAATTTAATTTTAAATGGGGTGATCGGATGTGAGTGAACTTAGAAAAGTATAGCTTTAACTCAGGAAACCGGGCCTGGTATGTAAAAACCAAGGGAGGTCTTGATCCAACTTCCGTCAATAAGTTGAATATAAGATGGATAGATGGAAGACTTAATGAGATGAGTGAGAAAGACTGCCTCGGGCATCAGGCCTTCGACAACTTGTGGAGGAAAAACTCAGAAGACAAAATCCTCTTGACCCCGAGTTTCAAGGAACTGAAAGGTGGCTCGACTGGATCCTCCAATTCCGAGCCATTCAGCATTGAGAAAGGACAAGAACTGATTAGAAACCCTTTAACTATTACAGTGATCCAACCTACATCATCCTATAACAGCGCAACTTGACTAGATCCTCCAATTTCGAGTTGTTCTAATATAGTATAAACAAAGACATGGAAAGAAGTTGACATTCATAAGGCAAGAAGTCTCAGATGTTAATACATAACCAGAATAACCAGTGCTTCATCAAAACTTTATAATCAGGAGCCTAACTCAACCATCGATGGTTTACAAAATACAAAAACTGAGTACATATACTCAGAAAAATTCACCTAACAGAGGCGTGCTCAGACCTCCAAGGCATGGCGTCCCTTCAGTCAAACTCAGACCGATATGCTTCGTCATATGCCACCTTAACTGCGCATGGCTCCTGCAAAGGGGGGGTAGCTGAGCCATTAAGTGTTGAGTTAGCGTGTGTAGATGTAAGGTAGCTAGAGAGGTAGTGGGGGGGCCCAGAGGGCCCATAGTGATAATAGTGGAGGTCATTCAATGTAAGGTGGATTAGGTCCACTATATTATTAAATAAGGCCCACTA
>JZKD02S1953161.1:452742-464101 GCA_000966675.3 Picea glauca
TATTTAATGAGTCCAAAGAAAGAAAACTCATGGGTTTTTCATATTTAAAGAGTCTGAAAAACACTTAAAGAAAACTCAGGTCCCATATGGGTCTTTCAATGTTTGTTTTATGAGTGCAAAGAAAGAAAACTCAAAGGTTTTTCAAGATTATAGAGTTTGGAAAAACACTTAAAAGAGAACTCTCTCAGTTCCTTTTTCGTACAATAGTCCAACGAGACCAAAAAAGGGTTAAACTATCACTCGAAAGACGCGTAATTCAAATACTTTATCGAGCATGAAAATAGCAAGGTCGCTCGACAATCTTTTCATATTTAGAGAGTCTAAAAAGAGCTTAAAGGGAACTCCAGGGGGGTTCCTTTTTCGTATAACCACAGTGAGCCTGAAAAAGTGATAAAAGTATGCTCAGTTACATTCTCATTGATTTACGAGCATGAGAAAGAACAAAGACTAAGCTCGGTAACTTATTCTCATGTATTTACGAGCATGAGAAAGAACAAAGACTAAGCTCGGGATTGTTTTATTTTTACACAAGCTTCAAAACAAAACAAAACTATGCTTGGAATAGATTTTATTTTTACACAAGCTTAAAAACTAAAAAAAATTATGCTTGGACCTAGTTTCATTTTTAAACAAGCTTGAACCAGAGGAAACTATGCTTGAGGTAAGTGGTTTCAGTTTTACACAAGCTTGAACCATAGAAAACTATGCTTGCGACTTCCCAACACATGGTTGGTACTTAGCCCCCTACTTAAGAAGCTAGTGGCTCGACTTCATCATGAAGTCCAGAGGCTGAGGAAAATGTCCCCCAAGCTTCGTTTCATCCATCGAAAAAGGTGGAGGAAATGAAGCTTCAAACACTTAGACAAAGGACTTGACTCAAACAGAGAGGGGGAAAAACTATTTCATTTTTTAACGAGCTTGACACAGAAACAAGAACCATGCTCGTAACCTCTGTTTCATTTTTTAACGAGGTTGTTACAGAGATGCAAAAACTATCCTCATAAATCCAGGTTCAATCCCTAGACCTCTGTTTCATTTTTTAATGAGGTTGCCTCAGAGACGCAAAAACTATCCTCGAAACCTCTGTTTCATTTTTTAACGAGGTTGCCACAGAGATGAAAAACTATCCTCGGAACCTCTGTTTCATTTTTTAACGAGGTTGCCACAGAGACGAAAAACTATCCTCGGAACTTGTGTTTCATTTTTTAATGAGGTTTCCACAGAGACGAAAAGCGAGTAAGATCCAAACCATTCGGATGCCACCTCACCATAGAAGCTTCACCTTCTAGAAGATTCGAGAAAATGCTCATTTTTCCCACGTGCTGGCATTCTCGCACCCTAGCTATAGTGCAACCTGTGAACTGTTCGCATCCTGGATATAGTGCAACCTGCGAGAATTGTTCATTCTCGCATCCTGCCTATATAGCAACCTGCGAACATCCATTTTTACAAGGTTTTTACATAGGAAAATGCAACTTATTTTCTCAGGAAAAGTTCTTCTTCCTTCTCTCTTCAGGAACTCTGGCCACTGACCCCTCTAAAGGCAACATATAGGTTTACATCATTAACGATCATAGGGATGACGAAAATAATGTGTAACAGTGGCTAAATTTTTGGTACCCATGTGGATATCTTCTTCTCAACAACTCATCAGAGATTTCCCATCTCAACCGACTTCCATCCAGGGCATCCTTCAACTGGATATTAATACATTTAGGGTAGATATCCAAAATAAGTAGCCGAATCTCAATCAGAGTAGTAGCTCGTTCATCTAAACTTAGAAATTGATTATGCCCTTTGATTATGTTGGCAGCAGTGGTAGCTTCCCCCTGACCCACAACAACTTCTTGGCCCGATTTTTCCATATAGCCTCATGGGATTCCTTCCATTTTTCATAGTTGCTAATAAATGAAGTGAAGGCCCTCAACTAATATCTCCAACAAAATGGGATAAATCGAATCTCCTTTCCCCAAACATAACATATTCATGTAAGTAAAAATCATAGAGAAAGTGTTGGTCCACAAGATTGCTCTGGGAGAAGGTCTTTAGGAAGGAAATGGTGATACCAAAACTAAAATTCATGTCTTCTTTTATGGCCATTAATTGAAACAATAGAAATTTCTCTTGCAGAAACACTGGATAGGCAAGATATGGGTTTTTGCAACTTACTAGTTCCCGTGCGAGGTTGCAGACTTTAATTTTTGTGTCTTCCATAGTTTTGACTTGATCTTCGAGGGTTTTGAATTAATCTTATAATTATTTCAACCTCTTCCTCATTCTCTTGATATTCTCTTTTCTCTGCTCCTGGAATCCTAATTCCTCTACCCATCTTTCTCTCAAATCTCGAATAACTTTTCTATGTTGCTGAGTAGAAATCACCCCTTCTTAGAGTGATCTGGGCAACTGTTTTCACTTATGGACTTCGAAAATTATTATCTCAACATTGGGGCCTGTCGTTATGCTCTGTCCCTTCTCAAATTGGGTATCTTCATCTAAGGGTGTTGTTGGTTCTTCTGTAGAAGCAGCCTCTGTGATAGGTCTATCCCTATTCCCCTGAGAAGGTTCAATTGTTTCCTTTTCTTCTTTAGTTGCAACACCTCCATTGATGACAAGGAAAGGATCTTTAATTACTGCATCCAGGGAAGCTGGTTCTTGTGTAATTGTTATAGAAAGATTTGCCTCACCCTATGAAATCTTTCACAGAAGGCCTTTTTCCATTTCCCTATGCAGACTTGTCATCCCTTTTTGCAAATCCCAGAGCTAAAAATACATTTTTTCCACATATACGCACCTTGCCTACTATACAACATGCATATACGCAGGTTGCACCACTATAGCCCGCGTACATTGGGATTTGTTCCTAAAATCAAAAAATGGTGTCGGGTTTCCATGTCACGACAGGAGATCAATGATCTTTCTCCTTCCATATACTGGAAAAGTTACGAATCGGCCCTTCAGTTCCACTTGAACGCTATAAATGGGACAATTTCGAGCTATGGAAAAGAAGAGAAATAATTCAACTTTAAGAGAAAAGTTACTCTGGAGAAATTATTCACTTCACATTGAGTCTGCATCCCTTTGTCCTTTAAGTATGAACACAGTGTTCAACCCCCAAGCTCTTCCCTTATTGAGTGACAACTCCATTATCTCTCTTACATGAGCTTGACTTTGGTGGAGGATTGAAGTGGTGGAGGCCCAGATGGAAGGAACTTAGTTTCTCAGTTTCGAACCCTGCCGACACAGAAGTCTGTAACTTATTCACATCTACTGATTACATATTAATAGAAATAATCTTTTCACGTCCAATTTATATCTTGCAAATATTTGAATTATTATGAATGTTATGAATGTTAATAGATTATGCTATTGAATGTGATAACATCATATATTATCACCATATGCTTGCTTTGATTGGTTGTTGAGGACTAGTTGCAGGTATATTGCTTTGAGTCAAGTGCTCAACGATGGTCTTCATCGAACATCTGAATGAGGTAGGCCTTTTATCTTGTCTTGACAACATATTTATTTATATAGCATACTTGAGAATATAGTTGATTTCTGCAGTCATTTTCGTCTATTGTGGTTTGCCCCTAGCCATAGAGAGATTTTCCTCGTAACAGAATTGGAAACCATATTGGGGTTTGAATCTTATTTTTTGGGGGTTTGGAGTGTTTTTCTCCTTAGATTTCTCTAGTTCATATTGCATTTCTTGTCGTATCATTTCTTGATAGCCTGTGTTCACTCTGGGTCTGAGTCTTTCAGCCTTCTCCTTAGCCTAGTTGTGTTTTCAACACATATATGTGGGTTTTTTCTTGACAGTCACGTATATACGCGTACTGTCCTTCTGCAAGTTGCGTACATACACACTTTTCCCTTAAACAGTCATGTACATCAACCTCTTTTCCTTGATTGCTGGGTTTGGTGGTTGTTGGGTAGGTTTTGATGATTCCCGAGTCTTCTTGGGTCTCTGTAGTGACTGTTAAGTGTCCCTGGGATGGCATGAAACCTGTCTTTGGTTGAATTTTTGGGCAGTGCCTTTCTCATTATCTTTTCATTTTGATTGTCCTTGTACATTGGGCTGGGTGTTTTTCTCCTTGGTATCCTACTTGAGTTGTCTCTTTCTATACACAATAGAGTCTTTATATATCAAGCTGTTGTTCATTCCATGCATTTTCATTTTTTCTTATATTGAAAATACAAAAATATTAGGCATTTTACATTGATTGGCATTTTGATCTTTTGAGTCTTTGTCATTTATCTTAGTGCATGTAAAGAAAGATTGCATTTTTATTAAGAATTGCAGAATTGAATTGAGAATTGCATTTTTTAAAAGAAGCATATCATTCATTGAAAATTGAAGTTAGGACTTTGCATTGTATTCATATTTACTTTACTTGCTGATTCATAACATCACTAGTTTCATGACCACACCTTTTGAGTAAGCATGGCCATTAAAATTAACACTATAATTTAAAATTGATTAGTAACAATTTTATTTTCTAGGGTGCAAAAACTAGCCTAGGATTTAGTGCCTTGGAATAGGATTTTGTGAGTAAACTTCTCCAAGGCTATTAAATCAACATATGTGTCTGACTAAGAGAGTTGAGAAATCCATTGTATAATAGGTAATATCAGAAGCCTTTGCTTACATCGGAGTTAAACAGGAGATCGCATGAAGTCAGTTGAAGGGATATCCCCCTGATACCTTCCTAGCATCAAAGATATTTCTGGGGATCTATTCATATCTGGGGATCTTGCTAGTGCCTTTACCTCCGTGAGAGGCGATGCTTTCAAGGTTTTGGGATTTTCTACCCTGCCCATACAGTGGACCCGACGTACGACTATTCGCCTGTGCATCGATTATACTGTGGTTTATTAGTTGCTTGACTTAGGTACCACATAGGTTACTTGTAGGGGTTATTGTCCAGGTACCCTGGGTTAGATAAGGATCAGACAACACACAACCTTTATGGATGATTACCTCTTTGGGGGGATCTAACCGACTGGTTGGTAAGCACACGAGGGCCCTTATTACTGATTCTGATACCTTCAATCTTTAGCAAGGAGTCTCAAGCCCCTCTTGGGCGAGACATACCTACTTTAGCGAGGCAGGCCCCTTTCAACCACTTTTTCTTTTTTGTGTGTGTATTGGTTGTTTGATTATTTTTGTTGTTGTCTTTGATTACTAGTTGGCCTTAGGATTTGTTTTTATATCTTGAATCTTAAGTCACTATGGAGTTGGACCTGCTTCCCCGCCAGTCTCTCCTCTTGTTACATTTACCATTGGATTTCGAGTCTTTTCCTTCTAAAAGGCGTAGAGTTATTAGACGTGGTACACACACCTCCACTGATCAGACTTGTGATTCTACAAGGATGAGTATTCAACCAAGTCATCAAAATACTGGGAATCCCTTGACTCCCACACCTACTATAGTTAATGGCACCCCTTCGACTTCTACAACCACAATGGTTGTAGTGCCAGAGGCACCTATCATCACTACTTCCCTTCCTACAGTGAATGATCAACCTATTTCCATGAACCCATTTGGGTCTCTTGGTCACTCACCGGGCTATAATGTTCATTCCATCCCCATGGTCTCTAGTCCTTTTTCCTATGGTATGCCGAATTTTACTTTGCAGTTTTCAAACTCCATTCAAGTTTCTGGCACTAATTATAGCATTGGACTTGGGGGCACAACTCCTCCTTATAATCCATTCTTGTTTGGTGGCTCTCATATCCCTCAAACAATTCCTAGTATGGGAGGCATTCCTTCTTTTAACCCCGGGTCTAATCCTGTTGCTTATGGGTGGAGCAACCAACCTGGCGGACAAGATTTCGCTCAAGTTCTGTCCTATACCCTCACCTCCTTAGTGTCGATTCTGACCAATATGTTTGGCATGAAGAAAACACCTTTATCCTCTGGAGTCACACCCAGAGGAGGTCAGTTTCACACCTTGGGCAACCCCCAACTCGGAGCCACTCTGGCTGGGGGAATTTTTTATAATCCCCATAAGAACATTCCTACTGGAATGATTCCCAACCAACCTCTTATGAATCATCTTGGAGGAGGGTATTATAATCTTGGACAGGGCCATGGTGCTTACCAGAACCCTGGATGGGATGTGATTCCCCAAACACAATCTTTCCAGGGAGCTTGGGGTCAAATGCCACAACCCCGTCTCCCTTTTCTGGAAACGCTCAATCTTCCATACTTGTCTAAGTTGATGAATGACCTTGTGTGTCATGATCCTACATGGCCCCTCATTCCCACCAAGCTTCCTTCAGACATTCCAAAATTTGAAGGTGAGAATGGCGAGGATCCTGGTGATCACGTCACCACCTTTCACCTATGGTGCTCTTCGAATTCCATTAATGATGATTCCATTTGGTTAAGATTATTTCAACGCACCCTTATTGGGGTTGCCTCAAAATGGTATATCAAGCTACTTAGGGGGGCATACGAGACTTTTAGCCATATGGTGATAGTCTTCCAATTGCCGGTTCGTTACGATGCTGACCTAGAAATTTTGTCGACCTTACGCCAGGACATGACCATTCATATCTTGGATCACATCTAAGAGTGGCGTAGACATAAGAGGTTGATCAAGACCTGCATACCCCCAAAATTCTTGTTAGAGTGGTTCCTTAAGTCTCTACAACCTCCTATTCCGAAGGATGTTGCTACATCCATGGTTACATCTGAGGAAGAAGCAATCTTCAAAGCCCAATAGTTAGATCTTATATACACTCATTCTGGGATGTTATACCAGATTCTTCCTGACGCACTGAGGTCAAACTATGACCCTATACAAAATCTCAGACCTCATGTCGATGGAATTGTAGGCTCCGCCAATGTGAAATCCATAGACTTGGTGACAAGACATTTGAAAGAGTTGTCTCTAAACTAGTCTGCTGGAGGGCTAGCTTGGTTTGTGTCTTCCAATCCCACTTGGTCAGCGGATGTACATTCCGTGCAATCGTCGACCAACCCAAATGGTAAACAACAACCAGGTGGGAATAAGAAGAAAGTAAATAATAATAATCGTAAGGGTGGGAGGAATAATAATAAATCCAAGGACAATGGTAATAGTGAGAGGACGAATAAAAATGTTGGTGAGGGTAAGAAAGAAAGGCGTAAGGTGAAATTTCCCTGTAAGCTTTTTACACATGATCACCTTACTCATTTATGCCCCAAACTTGCAGAAGCTGGGAGGCTATTATCTCTACCGCCCGTCATGCTGACGAATCCTTTCCCACATAACCAACACTTGGCCTTGAGCTCCCCAAATGCCAAAAATGCGGCTGGTGGGAGTCAAAACCCGTCGCCACAAGACGGTGACCATTTTTGTATCAATATGGTCAATTCTTAGGTTA
Source organism: Picea glauca (assembly GCA_000966675.3). Lineage (NCBI taxonomy): Eukaryota > Viridiplantae > Streptophyta > Pinopsida > Pinales > Pinaceae > Picea > Picea glauca. The sequence goes on from JZKD02S1953161.1 coordinate 460,118, forward strand.
ATGTAGCTACCCGGTCTCGTGATTACAGTTCCTCATAGGATGTACCTGGTCTATAATATCATCCTCCTCCTCCGAAGATGCCTTTGCAGATTGAAGAACCAGATCCACCACCTCATATTCCGAAAGGAGTACTCAATTGATATACCCACAATCCAAATGCTAGAGCCACCCAAAATTACTCTATTGTTGAGGACACGGGTCAAACCCCTTGTGGGATGTCGGCTCTGGAGGTACTCCAGATGTGTCCTTCATAGAGAAATGCATTGCTATCTATGTTAGGAGCTCTAGATCCCAGTGGCTCAAAATTGATCAAGTTTGACATCACATATGTGAAGCCTCACTTTCCTTACCATGTGGCATTCCAAATCCATGTGGGTTACTCGAAGTATACCATAAAATGCATGGTTGTTGATGAAGGTGCTGCTACATGTGTGATGTCCCTAATCTTTTGGAAAGCTCTTGGCTCTTTGACTCTTTCTCAATCTTCGACCATGTTGACTGATTTTGACGGTCATTCCTTTGGCCCTCACAGTATTCTTCCTTCCTTTCTAGTTTAGTTAGGTGGGAATATGGTAGAGGTGGATGTCGAGGTGGTTGATGAACCCCTTGATTGTAACTTGTTACTAGGACACAATTAGACTTATGCTATGACTGTCGTCGTATCGTCCGTCTTCCATACTCTTTGTTTTCCTCATGATGGAAATATTGTGATGATTGACCAGTTATCCTTTGCATATGATAGCCCTAGTAAATCTATTAGACCGTCGATCCCCATGGTCGACAATTCTCAGTTGGCAACTGAGAATATCGGTGTCAGAATGTATTCATCCCTTATGGGTACCTTCAGCTTCATGGCATCGATTCACCATGTTTATGCCATGTCTAGTAGGTCAGTTTCGTTAGATAGGTCCATTCCTTTCCGCACTTCAGTTTTAGAGGATACTTGGGCCGTAACTACCGCGATTTTGTCGTGGGAAGGTCAGTCACATGTTGGAATGGCCATGCCACTATCGGAAGTGGAGATAGCGTATCAAGCTATTCTTGACTCTTCTGCTAACCCTGATCCTAGTACCTCACCGACGAATGAGGAGGATCTTGCTCTTAAGCCCGTGTGGGCCACCTCATTGTCTTTCTCATATGACTTCCTCGATGAGACTTTTCCCTCAGACAAAGACATCATTGAGGCCATGAATGGTTCTGACAAACCTTGGGATGATATGCATTATCGCTCTTATTTTCTCCTAGACCTTGCCAGAATCAAGCAAGATGAATTTCGATCTACTTTGAGTGAGATAGTCGGTCATGTTGCATTTCCACTTGATACGCACAACATTTATGCTAAAAGAAATATGGAGAGTATCTCTCCTACCATCATGATCGATATCTCTCGTACCCCTGGCAAGATTGAAAATGTACATATCGGTGCATATTGTTTGCCAGAAGAAATCTTGATCTACACCGAACTCTTCAAAGAATTCTGAGATTTATTTTCTTGGTTGTATGAAGAGATCTCAGGAATCAACCCTTGAATTGTCAAGCATGAGATTAGAACTTATATGGATGCTAAGCCTGTTCGAAAACGTCTTAGAGCTGTCAATCCTCAGAAGGCCCCTACTATTAAGGCATAAGTAGAGAAATTGCTTAATGTTGGCTTCATCTACCCGATTCCCTTGACTGAATGGGTATCCAATCACGTTCTTGTGAATAAGAAGCAAGGAACCATCCATGTATGCAGAGACTTTCATGACCTAAACAAATCATGTCCTAAAGACAACTTCTCGACACCTTTCATTAATCATATTCTCGATGAGTGTGCGAGAAGAGAAGTGTTTTCTTTCATGGACGGATTTTCAGGTTATAACCAAATTCAAATTAAACCCGAGGATCAACACAAGACAACATTTATTTATCCTTGGGGTACTTTCGCATACCAGAAGATGCCTTTCATCCTTAAAAACATCGGAGCAACCTTCCAACGTGCTATGACCTTCGCATTCCATGATCTTAAGAATATAGTCGAAGCTTATCTTTATGATCTTACTGCTCACTCTCATAAGAGAGTGGATCACTCTAAGCACCTTCGACTAGTTTTTGAAAGATGTCATCATTATAGAATCCGGTTAAAACCTCATAAATGCATATTTTGTGTTAGGTATCGTCATCTTTTGGGATTTTTAGTCTCTGAGACCAGTATCATGGTAGATATGTTAAAGGTTGAGGAAATACTTTGGTTGCCTCCCCCGCACACTATTTGATAACTTCAAGGTTTATAGGGGAAAGATAACTTTTTACATCGGTTTATAGTAAACTATGCCAATATTACTAAGGGTTTCATGCATCTTTTGAAGAAGGACACCCCTTTTATCTAGGATGAGAGAGCCAGGAATCCTTAGATTCTTTGAAGAAAGCCTTGGTATCGATGCCTCTACTGAAGTCTCCTAACTACAGTAAGGATTAATTTCTTTATGTCACCACGTCTGAAGAGATGATTGGTATGGTTTTGGTTTAGGAGGATGATGAGCTTCACGAGCATGTCATCTACTATCTTAGTCAAAACTTAGTCGGTCATAAGCTCAATTATTCTCATGTTGAAAAGCTATATTTGGTTTCCGTTCACACAGTCCAATGATTACACCATTATATATTTCTTTGCAAGACTATTGTGGTTGTTGATGTCAATCCATTTCAATACATCCTTACCAGGCATATCATAGAGGGAAACTATAATAAATGGATTTTTATTTTACAATAATTTGATCTCAATTTCACTTCTGTGAAATCCAAGAAATCACTAGTCTTTGCGGAGTTAATATACTACTTACCACGATTGGATGAGGATGTCATCCATGTTGATTCATTTGCAGATGACCACATTTTCCTTGTATCGTCATCTGATCCCTAGTATGGAGACATTGTTCTCTATCTTCAAACTTTGAAGTTCCCTCAGCATCTCTTGCGAGATGACCGATGATGTGTATGATACCAAGCCAAGAATTACATTATTGCTACTGACACTTTGTATCATCGAGGAATAGACAATATCCTATGTCATTGTTTAACTCACAAATAAGCCGAGTCACTTCTAAAGTATTACCATAGTGGGGTTTGTGGTGGTCATCTATCCGGGCTTGCAACAACCCATAAAATTTTGTGAGTCGGTTATTTTTGGCCATCTATCTTTAAATATTGCGTTGAAGCAGTTAAGAAGTGTCACCCCTTCCAGGTGTTCACACAGAAAATGTGCTCACATCTAGCTCCTCTTCACTCAGTCATTACCGTCGGTCCCTTCACCAAGTGTGGGGTGGACTTCATGGATTACAACCCAACCTCGACTGGGGGGAATCAACACATTATCATGGCCATAGAATACTTTACTAAGTGGGCTGAGGCCATGCCTATAGTTAAATCCGATGGGAAGAATGTAGCCTTCTTCGTATTCAATCAAATTATTGCCAGGTTTGGTATCCCAAGTGAGATTGTCACTGATCATGGTAGTCACTTTTAGAACAAAATGATGGAAGAGATAACATCGAAGCTGGAATTTAAGCATGGTCATTCTTCCCATTACTACCCCCAGGAAAATGGACAGGTAGAGGCCGTCAAAAAGCCTCTCAAGACCATTTTGCAGAAAAATGTCAGCCAGAGCGAATCTGACTGGCATATTATGCTATATCTTGCACTCTAGGCATACCGAACCTTGGTCAAGACTGCCACTGGATTTTCTCCTTTCCAGTTAGTACATAGTGTGGAGTCAATATTATCTATTGAATGAGAAATCTCTTCTCTTAAATTGGCAGTCACGCTCCTCCCTGACACTTCCGATCTTGAGCGACACCTCATACACCTAGAGAGTCTCGACGAGTAGTGTCGAGACTGTAGAAAATCCAGGTCCTATCAGCAAGACTTCTTGGTCTGTCTTTGACCAAGCTAAGTCACTAAGTTTCTGCTGTCATAAAATGTTTTATTGCTGTTTTATAACAGCCA
>JZKD02S1953161.1:469089-482621 GCA_000966675.3 Picea glauca
TCAAAGTGAAATTAGAATCATAAAGTAAAGTATGAAGGTAAAAGTCTCCCCCCTTTGTGCTTAGAGACTCATAAGCACATGGGGACCACTTTCCAAGGTACCCAAATCTCAACAGAGACACCTCCTTGACTATCGAGGCAAATAAAAGATGTGTCAAGGTCCAATATGAAAAGTATGTCTGTGCTCGATTGTATGCTGAGGGTGACTTAGTCCTTTTATATGATCAAGCCAAAGAGCTACTGGGGCAGGAAAGTTCAAACCCATGTGGCATGGTCCCTATATTGTGTGAAGTGTCTTAGAAAAAGGAGCCTATGAGTTAGAAGATTATGAAGGGAACATGTTGGCCGAGCCCAGGAATGGGCTCTACTTGAAAATATATTACGCTTGAGCCCCAATATTGGGTGTAACTCTTTGTATACTAATGTAATTTAGTGTATATATCGTTTCCCTTTATTTTTCATCTTCATCTTTCTTATCGAGTTTTCCCTTGGTTGGAAGATTTCAACGGAGTCTTCGGTCTACTTAGGATTCATAAACAGAGCTAGTTTTCATACATGAAACTTGGCTTCCACTGCTTGGGTGGTTTACTCACCCGAGGGTCTACTGGTGTCTTCAGGTGGTGTATGCCTAGGGCCATCCATGAATAATGTGGCTGAATATAACTTCGTTATAGAACTTTTGTGCGATTGCATTTCACATGGTATTCTCTCTTTGGAAGTTTGCCTGGATTCCCAGTTACTATTATGTCAGTTGAATGATAGTTATCACGTGTGCAATCCTACTTTAATCCAACAATTCCTATGGGTACATATTTTAGAGAGACAGTTTGATTTTATTGCTTATCATCACATACCTCTGAGTTCTAATTATATATCCGATGCTTATGCTAATTTCATTTTAGATTGGCATTTGTCACATAACTAAAGAAAGGAAAACAATCTCATCAATGTACACATTGTAATATAAGTAAAGTCAAAGATCCATGTTTTATATATATTTCAAAAAATATGATGTTTATAGTACAAAATTGGGGCCAACACCCTTGATACACATATACAACCGATAATACAAAATCCATGACATCTACACTTGTGGCACCAGATGTGTGTCATGATAACAAACTACGGTGTTTGTGAGATTCCAAAAGAGTCACACCCAAGCTCTGGGCACTCCAACCACTTGCCGCTGCATGGCCTTCGACAAATCCTCTACCTGAACCATCAGAATCCTATGTGTCAAATGAGACAAGTTTCCATGCACGTTTTGAAGGAATCTCTCTGCTTCTCCTCCCGCCGCCTCACCTCCCTGGTGCCTCCGACGATGTCGTGGAAGCCCATCCAGCCATCGTGGACCTATGTTTGCGTCACACAAGTGTCTAGTTAGTACTTAAGAATAATCCAAAAATATTTTTTTTTTACTATACAAAAATACAAAAAAATGAAATATTTAAAAACTTTGACATACCTATGTCCCTATAGGTAGTCCCTGGTGGCAGTGGCATGTCAGGGTCCCCTTTGAAGTCGATCCCTGCATAGGTGTAGTCATCCAAAGAAATGAATTGTCGTCTCCACCAGTAAAAGAAATCCCCATTGTAGGGCGTGGGCACCCTACCTCCCCCCTGCCATCTTATTACCTCGGTCCACCATGCCATGGCTAGATCATGAGGTCCTCAAGGAATGATCTCGACCCTAGGTCCCAAACCTGGAACCCACTCGAAGAAAATGATACACAAGATGGAAGAAAACCCAAAGTTCCTCTTACCACATTGTTTGCATTCTGTCAACTGGCTCTTCATATTGGCCAGTAGTGAGGTGCACCAATCGTACACCGTGGGTCTCAAACACTCTACAGAATAGAACATGAGTGGCCTTGATGCCTGGTGCAATGAAGCTAATCCTATGATCCTGGTCAAAATGAGGAAAACAATCTTGAGACTAAGATTGTTTATCGCTCAGATGGGGAGTTGACTTCGAACCTTCTCGGTCCATGCTATACAGTGAGCGTCTATGTACTCCTCTATTTTCATACTACTCCCAACTCCCTGGGTTTTTAGTTTCACCACCTCACCCCAACGTGACAACCCAGTCAATAAATATATATCCTCGACTTCAATCCTCAATGGTTTCCCATCGAGTTTGAATCTTTCACTGTCTGGATCCCAGTAGTCCACGAGCAACTCTAGCAACCTCACTTGAGCCCTCATCCCTTTGAGTGCCCAAAATTTGTACATCCCGCATCTTTTCAAGGCTATTTGGTCCCCCATATCTCTTTCCACAACAACATCTACCTCCTCATGTTCCATTTCCCTCCATTCTAGCACCATCCTGCCAGAGAAACATCAATTTTTGAGTTAGGAACCATCAAAAACCTTGTTTACAGACTTGTACATGGGCTGCAACATTCACAGTTGTATATAGGGCTGAGTACATGCATCCTGTATTTTACATAGTGACGTATAACCTCGCGTATACACGACCCAATGAGTGGTAGCTTGTGAACACCGAAATACCTAATTTGCGGCTTAATTAACTCAAATTTTGAAACTTAGTTAAAAAATGTAATCCACTAGAAAGGAAGAGGAGGGGAAGAGGAATAACCTGGTCCAGACAATCTCTATTCATCACTCGATGCTCCTGCAATCACCGGTTGAATGTTGGAGGTAATTTGGTCCAATTTTCACTATTTGGATAAAACATCAAAATTACATAGTAAAATTTGATTTTTATTACTATTTATAGCAATTTTTACCCACTTTGCATAGTTTCGGATCGTATTTTCGCCTAATGGACTAATACAATAGTGGATTGAGTTGGTTTTTGTATTTTTCACCAGGGATTATTGCGGTTTTTAGCGTTTTGTTGGTCGTTCGTAACTATAGATAGGTATTTTCGTTACCCAACATATAAGATAGGTATTCAGTCCACCATGCACATTTGCATTATCCTATAATTGCCACTCATATGCCTTAGGTATGAACCCATTTGTTAGCAACACAAAACCTTCCATCTACTATAAGACATGTCGTTATCAAATGGTAGAGACTTACCAAACATGGGTACCCTAGTTAGATCCTCTGTTCCATTTGACGCCCATGCAGAGATTATTTTTGTAGGACCGAGAGTCCCTTATAGCTAATACATGACGTTTGTTGTGACTCATTTCTCACTCATAAACATGCTGACCTATACCTATAGGACTCATAAGCGAGTTTTATTTAAGCTCTTTTCCAACTCATTTTCAAAAAGAGAAAATATTTCCGAGTGAACTTGTCTCTTTCACACTTGTAAATTGGATTTGAAAGGACGTCTATTTGGTACAATTTTATCCCTTTTTCAAACCAATTAGACTAATATTACGAAAAAGGACATTTTTTGGTGTTAATTTGTGATTTCATCTCATGCCCTTGCTTGTAGTATTGAGACTATAGTCGATTCTCGCTTTGTGTTATAAACCATTTTCCTAAGCAATTTTGCATCCTCAACCAAGCAAAGCCTCGTTTATATCCTTCGCAATTTGACACCCTATACCCAGGAGGGAACATTCCCCCGATTGTCCATATCCCACATGCACCTCGTTGCATTGAGCATAGGTATGTTCCACTGCTGGAACTATTTTTTCTTACTTGCGGAATTTGTTTCCTCCTCTGTATCATAGCATTCATTTGACTATGAAAAAAAAAAAAAAGACGGGCGGGAAAGGAGTATTATCTCATATTGGTAGTAGTTGTGTCTCCTTTGAACAGAGCACAAAGTTATTGAGTCCACTTGTCATCATAATTTTGGGTTTAGCATGGCCTTAGGAAGCTGATCTCGTTACAGAGAGTTTTCTCCACCGACTAGTTTCTCTTCCAGTCCTTATGGAGATTTTGATTGATGCCGCTTTCATCTCATGGTTTCATCATTGATTCTATGCTGCCAGAGTCTTCCATATGTCTCATGATCTTGTTCAAAGGATTTCTATAAACTTGTGTCGGCCATTCCTCAGAAATATTGAATTTGCATGTCGGCCATACCCTCAGTTTGTCTCAGAATCACATGATGTTGTAGTCCTATTATGCACCCTAGTCCTACTTTCCTCGTTGGTAGGTAACCTTGAAACCAACAGTCGAAATTTCATCATTGGTCGTTGACTGGGTCATTTCCATTGTGTTCGATGGCAAGACATCTATTCACACATTGGGATTCATGTAGTGTCTTGGAGGCCATTAGCCTTATTGGTGGTTTCCTCACCTTTGTCAACAATTTTCCTCATTGCCTGCTATTCAAAGGGTATTTTTCGTGTACTTCTTTCACTTGGCACACATCAAAGATGCATAGGTTCGTTGGTTCGTGAACATGTTCTTTGTCTAATTTCCTCCAAACCATGAAGCTCCTTCTTTGTACCTCGTGATGAATGATGAGAGATGCCTTAATGCTCTCCTTTCAACGGGTCTCCTTCCATCGACTTCAGCTCATCTATTCTGAAAATGAGACCTAGATTCCTATGAGTACCTTAAGGCTTGCAGTCATTAGTGGCAGGTTCTCTCGCCATCGACAATTGGGAATACATCAATGTCCCCTGATTGATGGATTCTTCAAGTGTTCAACCCCGAATCCTTTATTTACACTTGTAAGAATGTACTCGGTGCCTTGATACCTACTTTCATCATTGGTAGGATGTCTCATGTTTGTTAATTGTATAACTCAATGACCAGTAATCAAATGAAGTCTCATTGTGTTCGACCTCAAATCCTTTATTCAAACGATGTAGACTTACACCTTTGGTGGATTGTGTAGAAGACTTGAAGACATCAGTATGTGTCCGTAGCTTTCCTGAGCTGTTTCTTCCTTTTCATTGGACCAGTACCTATGTGACTTCAGTGATCATGGGAGATTAGATTGTACTCCATTGTATACAAATATCTTTAGATTTATTTTGAGACTGGTTCTGTTGGGCCTTGTTTGTGACTATGATAGCCTTTGGCACATAACCGCACTTGTATTTTCCTATTATTTGCCACCGACATTTTTTTGGTATATTTTCACATGGATCTACAGGGTAATTCAAATTGGAATTCATGTATGCAAAGTCAGTACAGATCGTAATGAGCAACTAGTTCTTCCAGCTAGTTCCCCATCACTCCACTTCTAGGTTTTTATAATTTATTTCGGCCATCGCAGATACTTCTCTAACCTCACACATTAGGGGGCATCTGTTATAGAAATATCTGCCTCACCCTATGCAATATTACACATAAGGCCTTTTTCCATTTCCGTATGCAGATTTGTCATCCCTTTTTGCAAATCCTAGAGCTAAAAATACATTTTTTCCACATATATGCACCTTGCCTACTATACAACACGTGTATATGTAGGTTGCACCACTACAACCCACGTACATAGAGATTTGTTCCCAAAATCAAAAAATGGTGTCAGTTTTCCATTTCACGATAAGAGATCAATGATCCTTGGCCTTCCATATACTAGAAACATTCCGAATTGGCCCTTCAGTTCCACTTAAAGGCTATAAATGGGACAATTCCAAGCTATGGAAAAGAGGAGAAAGAATTCAACTTTGAGAGCAAAGTTACTCTGGATGAATTATTCACTTCACATTGTGTCTGCATCCATTTGTCCTTTAAGTCTGAACACAATGTTCATTCCCCAAGTTCTTCCCTTATTGAGTGAGAAGTCTATTATCTCTCTTACATGAGCTTGCCTTTGGTGGAGGCCCAGCTGGAAGGAACTTAGTTTCTTGGTTCTGAACCGTTCTGACACAGAAGTTTGTAACTTATTCACTTATGCTGATTACATCTTAATAGAAATACTCTTTTCTCATCCAATTGATATCTTGCAAATATTTGAATTATTATTCCATGGGCATATTTGTTATTAATGTTAATGGATTATGCTATTGAATGTGCTAACATAATATATTATCACCATATTCTTGCTTTGCTTGGTTGTTGAGGACTAGTTGTAGGTATATTTCTTTGAGTCAAGTGCTCAACGACGAACTTCATCGAATGTCTAGACGAGGTAGGCCTTTTATCTTGTCTTTCTAGCATATTTATTTTTATAGAATACTTGAGAATAGAGTTGAATTTTGCAGTCATTTTCATCTGTTGTGGTTTTCTCCTAGCCATAGATATATTTTCCTCGTAACAGTAACAACAACATCCTGGATGGGTTCCTCTTGGTCATTTTGGGTAGTTTCAACACCCCCTTTGTCTTCCTCAATACATTATGTTTATGTGCCAATGAAATTAAAATTAGCTGGAGCTACATCACTTGATGTGCACCCTTCTTGACTAAATATTTCTCCATAGGTTGGACACAGTTGTGCCTTGCACTTGTCTGTTCCTGGTATCAGGGTTTCAGGGTCACCTAACTTTTCTAAAAATTGAGCGACTTCAACGAGGGTTCCCAAACCTAGAGAAGTTGCACCTTCTTGAAATTTTCCTTTTAAGACCCCGAGTTGTTTTTCAAGCCTAGATATTTCTTCCTTCAATTGATTTACTTGCTTGCATGGGGACATAGCCTTACCTCACTTAGAGATGGTGCTTCTTTTTCTTACCTTTGTTTTCCTTTTAGTAGGTTGTTCCTTAGTAGGTTCTTATGGGCACTCAATGTCAATTCTAGGTTGAGCTAGTGTTGCTACTTAAGAATACCTAGCTCTTATTTCTTTTGTTTGGCCCTTGTTTGTAATAATTCATTCTTCAACAGGTTCTTGTGGGAACTCAACATCAATTTCAGGTTGAACTAGTGTTACTGTTGAAGAAGGCCTCACTTTTCTTGGCTTTAATTTTTCTTTCTTCACAATAGTTCATTCTCCAACAGATTCTTTTGGGCACTCAGTCCTGGTCAATGGATCAAATGGTTGGGTTGGTGCTGCAACTGAGGAAGACCTAGTTCTTCTTTTAGGGGTGTCTTCCTTAATCATCTGAGGTGATCTTATTTTCCTTTTTCTCTGCTGAGAGTGTTCTTCTATGACTAGGCAGGGGTTGTATGCTTCAACACAAGGGTCTTCTTCTATAATTTCCACCTCGTCACTAGATGGTGTTGGTGAGACATGCTGCTTAGTGGAGGGATTATCTTGAATTTCATCCCCATCAACTTCCTCTTCCTCGCTAGGGTATTCGTGGTCAATTTATGTATCTCCTTTACTTGGCTCTTTTTCTGTATCATCCCCTTCATTATCCATGTTAGATTCTTTATCTTCCTGCTCTATTTTTGTGTTGCCTCCTTCATTGTCTATGTCAACTATCCTATCTTCCTTCTCTGTTTCTGTCCTCATGGATTCCTCTGCTCCCATGGTCATATCATTGTAAATCTGCTCTAGTTCCCTTTCTTCCTAGTTCTTGGACTTGCTATCCCCAGGGCTGTTGTTTCTATTGATGAATTCAAGCTCAAGGTTAGATTTTGTTTCTAATTCATCCTCATATGCCACTCTCTCTATTTCCTTTCTTCTTTCTATTTCCAAACCTTGTGTTTCTGTGTGACCAATGAACTCATGCCATGTATAATTCCTTTTCCTCAATGCATGGATAAACATTAATTTAATTAAACCATGATTTGTAATTCATGTCTATGGGTGTTTGGAACGACAAACAAAGCCTACCATAGATTTTAGAGATTCTAACATAAAGTATGGAATATTGAGGAGTTTGTCGTGATGGAGGTAGGACAATAGCATAAAATGGTAGTTATAAACAACTATAAATCTACCTTCATAGGTAATGTATCACTGGATGAAATATGATACATATTACTAAGGAAAATGGAGAGGTATTCTATCGACGCCCTTACCCTTGTTTCTAACATGTTCTTCTCCTCTCAGGAAATTTGTCTTGGTTTCCAAGATAAACGCCTACTTTCTTAAAAAAATTACTTTGGTTTCTGGTAGCCCTATTACTTCTGCAATGATTCCCTTTGTGACCTCAATATGCAATCCAAAAAATAATGAAATTGTTCTCTCTAAGTTCTAGGTGAATTCTAAGGCGACATCATTGTCTAATCCCTTCAATCTCTCAAAAAGGTCACCCACCACGCATTTTCATTGATTTTGTAGGCCTCCAGATGTCTGCGCAGTAATAGGACTGATTCAGGTTCATGGAGAATGATCTAACCTCCCATTGTAGATAATTAGGTGATGTAGAGTGGACTTCGATAAGGTGAGTTGCATTTTTGGACATGCACTTGGACACTGGGAATAGATTTCCAAATTAGAGAAATCAGGGATGTGATAGTTTACACCGGATTTGGTAATGATGGAGTATGATGGAGTATTATGGAGGTGTTATGTTATTTATGGCAGGTCAACGTGAAACCATGTGGCTTGAAATGACATGACCCCCCCAACTAAAGGTGGAATACATCTTCAACTGACGTGGTAAGGCTTGGCAATATAGATGTAATGATGTGTGATTTATTGTGAGCGTAATTTCCGAGGTACGAATATAGGAATATCGTACATGAGTTCAGGTGTGAGATCCGGGAGCTGCAATAGAATGTCTCATCATTGAGTTAAAGAAAAGAAGTGGCAATGTGGTAATAATGAGGTTGAATCAATAAGTGTCAATGAGTAATAAATCAGGTGTTTAAAAAAAAGGTGAGCGGGACAAGTGTCATCTCAAGATGGATTATAACTAATAGCGCGAGTTTCAAAAAGTGGTAGTGAGTCGCAAAAAAGTGGCAATGAGTTGCAGCAAGGTGGCAATGAGTTCCAGCAGGGTAGAAATGAGTTGCAGTAGGGTGGCAATGAGTTGCATCAAAATAGTAGTGAGTTGCAAAAAAACAACATCAAGTCATGGAAAAGCGACAGTGAGTTGCAACAAGGTGACAACGAGTTGCATCAAGGTGACAATGAGTTGCAACAAGGCAGAAATGATTTGAAGCAAATTGACAATGAGTTGCAACAAGGCGATAGCGAGTTGCAACAAGGTGATAATGATTTACAGTAAGGCGACAATGAGTTGCAACAAAAAAATAGTGAATTGCAGTAAGGTGATAGTGATTTGCAGCAAAGGAGATTTCCATCAAAATGAGTTACAACAAAAATTATGGATTAAATTAACTGCACTTCAGGTGCCTTGCACTGATATCGTTGGTCTGCAACAATAGGATCCTGCAAAAAAGATATGATGCATTAGACGAAAACGTTTTTTTTTTTAAATGTAATTTGTTTTTATGGTGTTGTAACATGATGTTCAACTCTGATGATTTTCAACCGTAGATCTGAGCTAACATGAGAAACAAATGATTCTCTGAAAAGTGGTTTAAGATACAGTCAGATTTGATGGACATTGGCTAGTAAAGATATTTGTGAGCCATCTATAGTTATAATTCTAACAATCCTGTTATTCAAAACTTTATCCAGTTCATAAGGACCCAATCATCTACTGCACAAATTTCCTTTGAAATATTTAAACTTGGAATCATATAACAGTTCCCAATCGCCCTTTTGAAATTCCTTCTTCTTGATACTTTTATCATGCCACTTAGCGCACTGTTGTTGAACTAAATCGGTATGATGTATGTCAGGCAATAGAATTTCATCTAATTCATTGAGCTGATCTAAACGGTGTTTCTGAGCTGTAGTTAGATCTATATTTACTTCTAAAGTTGTTCTTAATGTTTTGAACTTGAATTCAATGGGAAAGACAAGGCTCTTACCATAAACAAGTTCAAATGGATAAAATCCTGTGGTATTTCTCCAGGTCGTCCTGTAGGTCCAAAGGGCTTCTGATAAACGTTCAACCCAATCATGATGATGGATTGCCATGGTTTTCATGAGTATTCCTTCAATGACTTATTTGTTCTTTCCACTTTACCATTTTCTTGTAGGTGGTAAGGTGAGGTGACCTTGTGGAAAATATTGTACTTCTTGGTAAGTTATGCAATCAACTGGGAAGTAAAATGAGGTCCTTCATCTGTTACTATTTCTTTGGGCATTCCAAAACAAACAAATATATTTTCAAATAGGAACTTTGCAATCACTTTCTCTGTGGCATTGGTGAGTGCCTTGGCCTCTACCCATTTGGTGACATAGTCCATGCATACCAAGATTTAGGATTTCTGATGAGACAGGTGGTTAATAGGTCCCACGAAGTTGAGAGCCCACTTCTCAAAGGGTTCAATCAACAATTGGGTTTTCAACAACATTTCATCTGATTGAGTGGGTTGGTCAATTTGTTGGCAGGAATCACATGCTTGTATGTACTTTCTAGTGTCTTGGAAAAGGGTAGGCTAATAATATCCCATACAGAGTGATTTATGCCCTATTATCTTATCAAAAAAATGTCCACCACAAGGCTCGTCATGGTAGGCCCTCAATATGTCATGAATCTTGTCTTCTCTGATACAACATCGAATATCCATATTAGGGCCTGTGTAAAAGAGACAACCATTTATCCAAGAAAATCAGGCACTCTGCTGAATAATATTTTTCCTTTCCCTAAGAGAGAGGTGGTGTGGAAATTTTCTTGTAGAAAGATAAATAGCAATATCTACATACCATGGTGAGTGAGTAGATACTACAAATAAGTATTCATCAGGAAAAGAATCGTCAATAGGAGTAGCATCACTGTTATTGGTAAGCCTAGATAGGAAATCTGCTACAACATTGTCTTTTCTTGGTTTATCCAAAATAATGATGTCAAATTCTTGTAGTAATAATAACCACCTAGTAACTCAAGAATTTGTAACAAGTTTTTTCATCAAATATCTAATTGATGAATGATCTGTATGGAAAAATAATTGGTAACCTGTGATATAGTGCCAAAATTTGTTGATAGCAGGTATACCAACAATAAATTATTTTTCTATTACAGTATAATTTAGCTCTGTAGGTGTTAGGTTCTTGTTGGTATAATAAATGGTGTATGGGTTCTGTTCTTCCCATTGTCCAAGTACAACACCAATGGCCATATCGGAGGCGTCCGAAGAAATGTGAAATGGAAAAGTCCAATCAAGGCCAGATAATATGGGTGCTTCAGCTAAGCATTTTTTAAAATATGTAAGAGCAATTTCACATTTATCAGTCCATAAAAATTTTACATCCTTTGAAATCAATGTGAATAAAGGAGATGCTATCCTTGAATAATTCTCAATAAATCGACGATAGTAGTCAATTTTTCCTAACAAGATACATACCTCTTTTTTTGATTTCGGAGAAGGGATCCTTAAAATTACCTGAATTTTTGTTGGATTCACCTGTATACCCGCAGAATAGATATAGTGCCCAAGTACAACTCCCTCATCCATCATCATATGAAATTTTTCAATGCTTAAGGCAAGGTGAGTTTGTATGCAGTGTTTTAGTAATTTTTCAATTTTTTCCAAAGCCATGTCAAAAGTATCACCATATGGTGTGAAATCATCCATATAAATCTCAAGAGACTCATTAACCAAATCTGAAAAGATTCCCAATACGTCTCGTTGAAAGGTGGTGGGTGCATTGCAAAGGATGAACGAGAGGACTTGGTAAGAAAATGTTCCTCAAGAATAGGTAAATGTAGTTTTTTCCTGGTCTTCAGGGGCAATCATGATTTGGTTGTATCCACTGAAACCATCAAGAAATGAAAACAACTTCTTGCTATCCAGGGCATCAAGGACCTAGTCAATAAACGAAAACGAAAAAAATGATTTTTCTATGTGGCTTTATTTAATTCTCAATAATCGACACAAATTCTCCATTTGTCATTTTTCTTAGGTATAATGAAGAGTGAAGAGTGGGGAAACCCACTGACTGTCTGAGATTGGATAGATAAAATCAAGTTTCAACAGTTTTTGGAGTTCTTCTTTTATGATCTCTTTCAAGGCTGGGTTCATATTACGTTGGGGTTGGAGAATAGGTTGATAGTCTTCTTTTATGTAGATATGATGAGTACATAGATCAAGGCGAATTCCCTTCATGTCCATGTAATCCCAAGCGAAGAATTCCTTATGTTCCCTCAATAGTTGAATCAATCGTTCTTTATGCAGGAGAGATAAATTTGGACTGATATTTAAGGTTTTTCCGGACTCAATTTCTATTCGTATGATTTTATGGCTTCATACCGAAGGTATCATTTCGAAAGAAGGATCATCATCAAGGGTTTGTTCATTAGGTTCTCTCATTATGGCATCTAAAAGTTGGGCCGCTAGCTGGCTGACTGATCAGGGGTTGCGGATAAAACTATTGATAGTATCATCCTATGTTTCATACTTGAAACAGAGGGCCTTACCAAGTATAAGAATTGTTTGTACACTATTTTCTTCCAACTGGATTTTAGCCCATATAGGTCTGTCAAGATCCTCACTTGGTTTGACAGGGGGATACAGAGTAAGACTCTTTGTAGTTTTTCCATCATAAATTGTCATAGCTCCTGTCCTGCAGTCGATAAATGCGTCGGTCGTGGCTAACCAAGGTCTTCCTAGGATCAGGGGGTGTCATCCTAAATGAGTTTTTGGTTGCAGCACTAAAAAGTCTACTTGATATTCCCAGGAGTCCATGGATAAGACAATATCTTCCATCATCCCTTCTGGTCAAATTTTGGATCGATCAGCCAGCTCCAACACAGTGGGGGTAGGTCTTATGTTGGCAAGTCCTAATAGTTTTGTTGTTACCTTAGTTATGATATTTATTGTAGCTCCTAGATCGATAAGAGTATTTGGAATAGTCACGTGATCAATATGGATGGTTACTGTGGGGTTCCCAAGGTCACCATATTTACCAGGCATGAATTTTCCTGACATTAGTTCTGACAATTTTCCCAAGACTTGAACTGTGGGGGGATCCCTAGGCTTCCTACTAGGAGTTTTGATGCACAATTCCCTCACTGTTTTGGCGTAAATCGAAACGTCTTTGATAGCTTACAGTAGAGTAATTTTGACACACATATTTTTTCAGTTCTCCAAGGAAGTCGAACTCAGGTTGGGGAATACACTTGGGCATGACTAACCTTTCTAGGTATGATGGAGTTTCAACAGAGGTGGTATCCTAAGTTTTATTCTATTTCCTGAGAGTTGCAACAAAGGTAGAAATATCATTCTGAGTTTCATCTTGTTTTTCTGGAATTTATGTGTGTTTCTGTTGTTCTTCAGACTGTCTATAAGGTGGCGGTATTTCACTCTATGAGTCCATTTCATCATGTTCTATAATTGTAGGTGAGGTTTTATTGATTTTTTATTCTTCTTGACCTAATTTTTACTTCAATGCATTGAGTGAGGGTGATGCAATATGTGGGGAAGATAGATGCTTTGACTTGCTGGATGGTTTTATTATTTGGTTTCGGGTTAGATTGAACAAGTAACTGGGGTCATAATGGAGGGTTAATTGGTAAGATATTGGGTGGAAAGGGTGATGGTTTTTGTTGTACAAACAAATATGGTTTTTGTAAAAATGACTGAGACTGGACTGGGAATTTCCCTCCTTGGAAAGGATAGTTTTTCCATCCTTGAGACCATGAAACTATTTTATTTGGATATGGAACCCAAGGTGCGGGATAGTGAGTTTGTGGGGGAAATGGCCATGGGTTTGAGGGATATTGGATTTGCTATGGAATTTGAGTA
>JZKD02S1953161.1:482671-499509 GCA_000966675.3 Picea glauca
ATGATATTTATTGTAGCTCCTAGATCGATAAGAGTATTTGGAATAGTCACGTGATCAATATGGATGGTTACTGTGGGGTTCCCAAGGTCACCATATTTACCAGGCATGAATTTTCATGACATTAGTTCTGACAATTTTCCTAAGACTTGAACTGTGGGGGGATCCCTAGGCTTCCTACCAGGAGTTTTTATGTACAATTCCCTCACTATTTTGGTGTAAATCGTAACGTCTTTGATAGCTTGCAGTAGAGGAATTTTGACACACATATTTTTTCAGTTCTCCAAGGAAGTCGAACTCAGGTTGGGGAATACACTTGGGCATGAATAACCTTTCTAGGTATGATGGAGTTTCAACAGAGGTGGTATCCTAAGTTTTATTCTATTTCCCGAGAGTTGCCACAAAGGTAGAAATATCATTCTGAGTTTCAGCTTGTTTTTCTGGAATTTATGTGTGTTTCTGTTGTTCTTCAGATTGTCTGTAAGGTGGCGGTATTTCACTCTATGAGTCCATTTCATCATGTTCTATAATTGTAGGTGAGGTTTTATTGATTTATTATTCTTCTTGACCTAATTTTTACTTCGTTGCATTGAGTGAGGGTGATGCAATATGTGGGGAAGATAGATGCTTCGACTTGCTGGATGGTTTTATTATTCGATTTCGGGTTAGATTGAACAGGTAACTGGGGTCATAATGGAGGGTTACTTGGTAAGATATTGGGTGGAAAGGGTGATGGTTTTTGTTGTACAGACAAATATGGTTTTTGTACAAATGACTGAGACTAGACTGGGAATTTCCCTCCTTGGAAAGGAGAGTTTTTCCATCCTTGAGACCATGGAACTATTTTATTCGGATATGGAACCCAAGGTGCGGGATAGTGAGTTTGTGGGGGAAATGGCCATGGGTTTGAGGGATATTGGATTTGCTATGGAATTTGAGTATTGTACATATGATTCCAATTATTAAAAGTGGTGGATGGATCTTGACGCATACCTGGTAGATGAGATTGCCATGGTTTTTTGGAGATGAAATATGATTTTGATGTCTCTTCATTTGAGCCCTTAAATATTGCTTTCAATCCTGGCAATGATGGACAAAGTTTTGTTGGGTGGTATAGTTCTCATATACCACATATTTCCATGTTGTCAAGTGGGAATTCCCTATGAGGATGTTCTTCCTTTAATTTAAGAAAAAAAAATTAAAAGATTGCCAATGCCTTCTCTGCTTCAACCTGTTTTTTCTTCACCTACATAACATCCAACTGTGTAGTTAAAGAGATAAGGATATCGGGTTTAAAATTCTTAAATAAATTACCAATATCTACTCTTGTTACTCCACCATTGATGAATTTATGTATTCTTGCAGTTGTATCTTGTGTTTGGGCTCTGTTCCTTGATGATCCTCTCGAAATCCTCAAGCATAAATCAATAATGTCCTCAAGTGGTTCCCTTGATATACCTCCTTTCCCCATTAAGTTCATCATATCCATGAAGTCATACCTCATACCTCGAATAATAATTTTATATAAAATATCCTTATCCAAATCATTATGTTTAGATCTCTACAAATTATATTTGAGGCATTCCATGTAATCCTCCAGGCTCTCTTCCTCCTTTTGAGACATTTTGAAAATTTCCTCCCTCTGGTCCCTTGTTTTGCAATTGTCCTGATACTTCGTTAGGAATATTTGTTTCATATTGTCCCAGGAGGTTATAGAGTCAACTCCAAGGCCCATGAACCATATTAACACTGAACCCTTTAGGGTAGCTAGAAATATTTTGAGTTTATGAGCACCCGTAGTATAATCATAGATTCAACACAGAACATCATATTCGAATAGGAAGGTGTCTAGGTCTTCACTTATCTGACCGTTAAATTTTGGAATTGTAGATAGAGGTATATTCTTCATTGGCGCTAGTCCTGGAATGTTCCCAATATGGAAATCAAAGGTCGAGACCACTTCATTTCCATTTTCATTTTCCATGTGTATTTTCCACAAAGTACGAAGCTTCTGCCAATCAGGTATAGGGATATCTTTTGTTTTTGGGATATTCTCTGACGATTGTTTGGGGTGTCCAACAACACTCCCCTAATCCAAAATAGGGTTATCAGTGGGCTCAAAAATAGGCTGGTCAGTTTCTGACCTGTTATTAGGTTGATCGATTTCCAGTCTGGAATCTGAATATTCCTAATTCTCATTGTTGGAAGACTCTAGGCCTTCTCTGAAATCTTGATATTTGGCCTCTACTATTTTTGTTGATGACCCTCCCCAAACAAAGGAATGAGAATCCACCCTTCTTCATGTTTTAGGTTTCTAATGTACCCCTCCTAAACATGATGACTCCACTTTGTTTATTATATCTTGAATATATGTTATCCGTCCTTGATCATGATTTATTTTCCCACCAGGGCCCTTTCTTCTTTCTGTATTTTTCGGGGTCGGTCGTTCTTCTCCTATTTTATTCATGCATCATAGATCTTGCAATTCATAAATATGGTGTCAGGTATTATTATTTCACCCTTAATAACCTCCCTAACAATGACATCGAAAATGTTGGTGTGATTAATTGCCTAATTAATTCATCCAATACATTCAATTGTCAATCTAGGGTAAGTCTTTTTATTACAAGGTTATTGTGCAATGTTTATGCGGACAAAGAATTCTCTTAACACCTTCTAATAAATGAAATACACTAATCACACATTCTCTGCACAACTGTTATGAACAAACCAAATCCTTATATCAAGTTAAGCTACAACCAATTAAGATGCTCAAAGGAAATTCAATCAACCTTCTTTAAAACCAATTGCTAATCACTTCACTACTCATGAAATCATAAACACACTACTGAAAAGAAAGAACACATATGACAACTATATTTCTTTTGTAAAGGAAACACACTCTCGTTGTATTTAATCATAACACACTCTACATAATTGAAATTGAAACCATTGCAACAATTAACTGAAATCTCACACATATAGAATTGAAATAAAGCATTTGTTGAAATCGAATTGAGAAAATAGTCATACCGAATTGAAATGAACACTCACTGAAATAAAACAAAACACTTGCTGGAATGGATTAAAGAACTCCCTTGAAAACAAAAATGAACTCTTGTTGAACAAAATATAAATGCACTCGTACCGAATTGAAATGAACACACCAGTAACAAACCAACCGTGACAACTATAACTGGAATAATTCATTCACATCAACTATCTACACCAGGAATTGAACTAAGGAAAAAAATAACAGGATGATCTAGTTATGTTGATCTAACTAATAATATAGAAATGAAAACCCTACTAAAGAGGGGGGCCCTTCATCTTTAGCATGGGTAACATACTACATAAACTACAAATTTAAGAACTCATAAATTAATGCCACTACTTGCCAAATATTTATTCTTCAATCAAGAGGTGCAAATACAATTGTTGTTACACATGCATTCCATCAACTACCCTCTATTTTCCAAAAACCATCCTAACCTGGAGCAAGAATGCTATCTCCTTTTAAACTTTCCATTTCCTCTTCTAATCTCGAAAATATTACAATTATGAACAGACTCGAGAATCTTTCGATTCTCAATTTGTTTGATGTCATCTTAATTAATAAGATAGAGAGGATACAAAATATTTCTGTAACTGATTACAATTTATATAAATAATTTTTATAGAAATAGTCAGTCGAACTTTCATGTTATCTGGGAGAACATTCTTATTCAAAACATACAATAGTTGCGACTTTAATGTAAGCCACATCATCAGATACATTAACCTTAACATACGCGTCCATGGGTTAATGGTCTAGTCATCATCATGCAGTGATTCTTTGATGGTAACAACATTCCATAATCATGGCGTCTTGGAGTAGAAACACCTCGGAGTAGCAACACCTCGGAGTAGCAGCGCCTTGGAGTAGCAACACCTTGTAGTAGCAACACCTTGGAGTAGTAGCACCTTAGAGTAGCAACACCTCGGAGTAGCAACAAATGATCATTATACAAGGTTATTTAAAAATTAATCAATATCTACCCAACACAAACATCATGCTTCCCTAAATGCAAGCAAATCTTAAAGAATCAACGCATCAAATGGATTAACATATGAGTGGAAAAAAGGAAATTCTTGGACCATGGTAATTATGGGAAAGGTGTGAATATAAAGGAAAAAGGTATGAGATAAGTAAAAAAATGAAGTAAAAAAGGTGTCATTCCCATGAATTAACAAAAGTATATGACTTCGTTATATCTACTGCAAATTCAGTGATAAACCTTGCAATAATATTGTCTAACTAGAAATCTATTGTGCACGTGAATTTATTATTAGCCCTTTCTAACTATGCAATATCCTAAGAATTCCATTCAACTGGTCTAATCCGATTTGTTGGAAGGGTATCCTTCAACCTTAATATCCACTCTTGTAATAACTCTGGAAAATAACAAAAAAATGCTTCATGCAAATCAATAAACACATACCTCTGCAGATACTAGCATGGTGTATACATGGAACCCTTATTATCTTTTTGTGTGAACTCTAGTGTTACACATATTTTTGGTCGTCGTGATGATGTATTAATGATGGTGTACTCAGGCTCTTCATTAGAACTCTTTCCTGAGAAAAGTTACCTTTATCTCTTTCCAGAAATCACAGTTTTAAGGAAGGTTCGTAGGCTACAAATATATTTGCCTGCGAGAATGCATGATTCTCGCAAGCTGCCTTAAGCCAGGGTGCGAGAAGTTTGCACTATGCCTAACTGATAGGGTGTGAACTCTTTCTAAACAAGGGAAAAAAGATGAATTCTCGAACCTTCTAGAAGGGAATCTTCTAGAAGGATGAGATGGAATTCGAATGGCTATCTAAGTACTGGCTTTCCTGATATCTTGGGATCATTCCTATTCAAGTAACTAATTCATTCTCTCCTATATATTGAGGAGAATGCTCATGGAAAAGGTTAGAAGCAAACTAGCAAGAGATTTATTGGAGAATTAGTGAAAGATTGTGTGAAGGACTGATGCTACAACAGCTAAGGAACTCCAGCAAGGTTATCAAAAGGTGGTTGATCTTCTTCATACAAGTGAGCAAGTGTGTGTGTCAGAGCTAAGGTCCATCGAAAGGAGGTTTGCAACATCAAGGCTCAGGTTGTAATCTTTGCTTTCAATCAATATAATACAGTAATATGTCTCTTTCCCATAAAGCTAATGTCACTTTATTGTATAACTCCTTGATCATATACATAGATTAACTGTTGAATATATTGAGTTGTCTTCACTTCGATTGGTTTGTGTTGTTGTGGTCTTGAAGGCACAAGAGCATTGGAGTGAAGCTGGAACAAAAAAGACCCAAGGAAGTGATCATAAGGTATGTTCATGATTCTTGCCTCCTAGTTCATTCAATAGTTGAAATCTAGGGAATGAGTATTATTCTGTCTTGCTTTGTTCTAGATCCAGGTGGATCTAGGGAGATCGGTTTGTGTCTGCACTTACGGATTTATCCAATAACAAAATTGGCGACTCCACTGGGGAACATTCCATTTTTCTTTATGGTCTTTTGCATTTTTCTGTGGCCATTTTCTTTGGTTTCATTTTTCTCCTGTCTTATCAGTCTCTGAGTCTTCAGGATATCCTGATAGATTTTCTGGGTCCAGAAGCCTTTGTCAATTTTGCTTTAATTTTCAAAATTTTTGTCATGTTCATAAGTTCTCGCACTGTGTTTAACTGCAGCCTACGAGAATTAGTCAGGTTTGCACCCTGCTCATAGGGTTCATTGCGAGAACCTCGTACCTTGCTAAAAGGTTGCCTGCGAGAATCATAGATTCTCGCACTGTATAACACTGCTTGCCTGCGAGCAAGATTTTTGAAAATTTTAAAATTTAGTTTTAGTTTTTCCAACTGCTCAAATCAGTTGATTTACCTCTTATGGGTTTATTGGATCATTGATTGATATAGCTCTTTCTTTAGTTTGCATGCTTGAACATTTTTAGGGTTTCAAGGTTTTTCTTGTCCTTTGTAGCTTGACTTTCGTTTCTTGGCTCTTATTGGCAAATTCATTCTAATTGGCTGAGAACCAGTGATTGGTTGAGAGTTAAGTGCTTGGTGTTTCTCATTTGATTGTTGGTTTGAAAGAGCATTTTCGTTTGCATTGAGAAGACTCATTGGTTTTCTCTTTGTTTTTGCTTTCATTGAAAGAGTTGATTGGGTTGTTATTGCTTGATTCTTTATGATTTGATTTTATGCTTTCTCATTGATATAGTGAGAATTCTTTTTGGAAAGTGAACAATAATCTTTTCTTTCAAAAACATTGTTTTTTGTCTTTTAGAAAACATTGAAAAATCAAATTTTAGAGTTTGTTGAATTATTTGAAAAAGACACATAGAGATTGTCCTTTGATAAATGATTGTTTGCATTGACATTTGAAAGGAAATTGTGCATTGCTTTGTAGTACAAGGTTTATTTGGAAAATTTTCTCTCTCTCCCATAAATAGGATTCATGGAATGAAAAGTGTTATATTTCATTATCATCCTTGCATTATTTGGGTCAGAGTCATACAACATGAGTTTCACTTCCGTTACCTTTGAGTAAACAACAGCTTTTAAAAACATCGCGTAATCTTAAAATTTATCTAGTAACTCTTTTCTAGGGCTCTTTTACACCAACATTTAGCTAGGCTAGTGCTTTGGAGTAGGAAGAGAGATACATTCTCCATAAGCTCAAAACACACAATAGCATCTTGAGTTAGGGAGTGTTAAAATTTCATTTGCAACATATTGTTATGGGAAGCCCTTCTAACACAAGGGTCAAGCACTAGGTCGCATTGGTGTTGGCAGAGTTACTCACCCTGCTTTGTTGACATCCGTGTAGAGATTGCACGTATTACCAGGATCACTCAGAGGTATACCCACAATGATGAGTGGAAGCCTTTTGAGTTGATTTCAGGCTAGATACCCTGCCCTTGCGTGTGGATCAGACTGATGACTGTTCCCCCAGGCTTTACTGTTGTTTTTGGTGACCTTAGTGGCCTATCTCTCTAGGTTCTTACCCAAGGTGACTGTGGAGGGGAAAGTCTTCACGGTACCTGGAATTGACGTTGGACAAACTCACTCGGGCTCCTTGGAGGGTATACCCACGATTGTGTGTGGGATCTTGCACCAGGGTGTAAGTCTGTTAAGAAGGTCATCAGCGTAAATTTTTCACCTTAGCCCCGCCCCTTCTCGTATCGTTGTTGCGACGTTGGATTTCATCACCAACTAGTGGCTTCAAAATTAGAAGGTATTGTTGGCTTGGTGATTGCTTCCTAGATTTTGTTTACTAGCACGTGTTGTTTGTTTCTCGAAGTTAACCATAGGATTTTTTTCACGGATCTTGTCACTCATTTACAATTTCTCCCCTGTGACGTTCATGTAGAATGCAAGGTTTATCTCCAGAACATCTAGACAATTCTCAACCCTTGCCGACTAGTACACTTGAGGGCTCTCCTCGTCAGAGTGAAGTCCTAGTTGTTACTCCACCACATGTGGACACAAGTGACGTCCCAGTTGTCACCACACCACAAGTAGAATCAATTGACTCTCTAGAGCCTTTTCGAATTACCAATACTAGAGAGGATTATCACATTCGTCATGGTGAACAAACTTTTGTGCGATTAAATTCTTCTGAAGAAGCAGTTGTTACATCTTCTAAATCGACCGTTGGGCCTTCTCCCGGTGTAGTAGGCCAAGATCCTTTTTGGTCAGGTGATTTCCGATGTGTCCTTTTTGGTACTGAGTCACCTACAGTCTATGAAATCAACCCTCTGGTGTTTTCTGAGACAGAAACTACACCAGTGAATACCACTTATCAATTTGTTCTTCCTCCCGAGATGGCCCATCTCACTAATACTACGAGTGTCCAAACCGAAATTACTGTAGCTACTCTTGCTCCTATCAATACCCAGCGAATGCATGATGTCAACCCGACATTACCACCTGATTACCATGCGTTGAATGCTTTGTTGAATGCTTCCAATCCAACCCCTCCGCAAACCCCAGTCGGTTATCCAGGTGGTCCTCCTTTTCCTGGGCATCCTATTCTCGGTTTTATCCCAACACTCTCTCAATTTCCCTCTGGTAATCCTAATCCTAGTGGAACTATACATACAGTTGCACCAAACTTGCATATTCCTGTTGGTGGACAAGGTGGTACAATTCAATTTCCTCTTATTGGTCACAATCCAATTACTACACAACCTTCGGTTGGCGTACAACCTACAATAGGGGGACCAACCTCACCTTTTGGACAAAACATACCTCATGACTTGGCCCAGTATTGGAATCACCTTCTACAAAACTTTCCTCAAAATGCTGGGGGGTAGCAAACTATCCCTACTGTAGGCCAACCATATCCAGGTATACCTAATCCTATTTGGGGTTCGGGTAAAAATGATCAACCTCAGGTCCCTACTCAAACTCAAGGTTACAATCCTTGGGGTTACTATCCTATCCAGCCACCACCGAATCAGCCAGGGTCTTCTCTCTACGAGCAGACTGCTTACGGTCCTACTGGTTTGATGACAGGGCTCCCACCCCAAAGTCACTAGTACCCACAAGTGAATCGGAAGTTGCCTTTTCTTGCTACTTTGGATTTGCCAGATTTGTCTAGGATTCTAAATGATCCCATTCGTCACTCTCCCCAATGGCCTGCTATTCCTGCCAATCTTCCATCGGATATTCTGAAGTTCGATGGCAAGGTGGGGGAGGACCCAAATAATCATGTTATGACTTTTCATTTATGGTGTTCATCCAACTCATTGATGGATGACTCCATTCATCTACGTCTTTTTCAACGAACCCTTACTGGTGCTGCTGCGAAGTGGTATATTGAATTGCCACGAGGTTTCTTTTCTGATTTCAACACCCTAGCTATGGATTTTCTTACACATTACCGGTTACTGATCCATTATGATACTGAGACTGAGATTTTGACTTCCTTCAAACAAACTAAAGGCACTCATATATCGGATCATATTCATGAGTGGCGAAGGAGACGACGTCCCATTAAACTTGAACTCCCTGATCAGTTACTGGCAGAATGGTTTACGAAATCCTTCGTGAAAAAAATTGGTAAAGATATTTCTATGGGTGGTGTTGTTACAAAGGAGCAGGCTATAAGTCGTGCTCAATATCTGGATCTCATCTATTCGCAAACTGGAACACTTTACAATTTTCTACTTGAATTACCTCGTCCTGGTACTTCCAGCACTTCAACTACTCCAGCTGCCTCGCATGCAGCTGATGGTGTGATTGGTACTGCTCATACCCACTCACATTCTGTTTCAACTACAACCCCTAAATCTAATTCTTCTAATATTCAAAATGCTTTGTCTCCTACTCCTCCCTCCGGTAAAACTTCTGAAGTGAACGCTGTTCAATCTACCTCGACCGGTAAAAATAAATCTAAAAAGGGGAGAGGCAAGAATAAGGAGAGAAAAAATAATAATCAGACAAAGCAGCCTAAATGTACCCCTGTTGAAGATCAGGATAAGCGCAAACCATGTTACCCTTGCCTTATCTATGGTGACGATCACTACACGAAGGATTGTCCACGACGTGCTAAGGTTACTAAGTTCCTTCAAGGAATGCCGAAACCATCTATGCCGACAGTCTTGTCCCAACCCTTCCCGTCTCAACAATAGGCTTCATTGGTCATTCATGACCAACCATCTACTTCTATGACATCCTATGTTTTGATGTGTACCGGTGATTCTAAGAAAGACAATGTTACACTCACGACTAGAGCCAAAGACTATACTCCATCTAAGGAGAAGGTTGACGATTTACCTCCTACTTTGGTACAGCCCTCTCCACCAAATCCACCTACGAACGGTCCTCTTCATCTAGAACGATCGAGCCTTGATACAGTTCTATGACCACCCCCGAAAGGTGTCATTAAGAAATCAGCCTTCAATCCTCGTGCTCGCGCAGCCCAGAACCATAACATTGTTGAAGATCTGGCCCAAGCACCTTCAGCAATGTCTGCCCTTGAAGTCCTTTAGTCTTGTCCTGCATAATGAAGGGATCTGTTGAAAGCTATAGGTGGAATTGATTCAATAGATACGAATTTAATAGTCTTTGACTTGGAAGACCATATTCCAAGGTTACCCCCTCAGCTTGCATTTCAGATACAAGTTGTTGTTGCTGACAAGAACATTTGTCGAACTGTTATCGATGAGAGTGCCTCTACGTGTGTAATGTCTTTTGCTTGTTGGAAAGCCATTGGATCTCCTCCTTTAAATGAATCACAAAATACTTTGAAAGCCTTCAATGGATCTAGTTTTAAGCCTTACGGTGTTCTTCCATCGTTTCCTATTACTCTAGAAGGTAAGACAGTCCAAGTTGAAGTGGAAGTTTTCGATGCTCCCCTAGATTATAATCTTCTACTTGGTCATAGCTGGATAGATTCTATGCGCGCTGTTGTGTCAACACTTTTCTGTGTCGTACGATTTCCTCATCAGGGGCAAGTTGTTACGGTTGATCAACTTGCCTTCTTTAATTCTGATACTCGTACTGGCAACGTGCCATTTATAGTTCAAACCCCACCGGGTTACGAGAATGTTGGTGTAGGTCTTTTAAAAGACTCTTCGTTAATGGGTACTTTCCCCATACCACCACCACCCAATATTCCATGCCCATCAGTTGCTTCTATTAATATGATCTTCGTTGTACCTCATGAGCTTCCTATGTCTTTTGACCCTTGGATAGTCCCTGACCCAGGAGATCATACTCGTTTCGGCGACGTCATTCTGTTAAGTCCGGTTGAGTCTGCTTATCAAGCCATTCAATCAACAACACTTTCCACACCCTCTCTTGATGAGTTATCTCCTGATCCTTTCTGTGTCATATTTCCCACTAATGAGATGATCATGTCCGTCATGAAGGACACCCCTTGGGACGATGGGCATCATCATTCCATACTCTTTCTAGAGCAACACACTCTTGAGAGCTATCAACGGATTTCGACTCCGTCGACCGTTGTTGTCACATCGACTGTTCCCGGATCTACACATGATGTGTTTGCTGAAGGGAACCTCAGTAATATTTCTCCCACGATTCCAATTGACATATCAGTTAAACCTGAGATAGTTGAAAATGTTCACATTGGAGCTTCATGTTCTCCGGATGAAATCGTCACTTATACCTCTCTGTTTAAAGAATTTCGTGACATCTTCGCTTGGAGTTACAAAGAGATGCCTAGTATCGACCCTGCTATTGTTGTACATGAGATAAAGACATACCCCAGAGCTAAACCAGTCCGGCAGTGCCTTCGTCCGGTCCACCCACGTAAAGTGGCGGCTATCAAGCTTGAGGTTGAAAAACTTCTCAAAGCTGGCTTTATTTATCCCGTGGCTCTGACAGAATGGGTTTCTAACCCTGTACCGATTGATAAAAAAGGTGGTAGTATTCGTGTGTGTGTTGATTATAGGGATATTAACAAAGCCTGTCCAAAAGATAACTTTCCAACCCCTTTCGTCGACCAGATTGTCGATGACTGTGCCAGCAGTGACATCTTTTCCCTCATTGATGGTTTCTCCGGCTATAATCAAATTAACATCGCTTCTGAGGACCAACATAAAACTGCTTTTATTTGTCCTTGGGGTAATTTTTCCTATAGAAAACTTCCCTTTGGTCTTAAGAACGCGGGCGTGATGTTTCAACGTGCTATGTCTTATGCATTTCACGATATAAAGAATATTGTTCAACCTTATTTGGATGATTTACCAGCTCATTCTTTATGCCGAGTCGATCACCCCACTCATCTCCGAGCCATTTTTGTTCGTTGTCGGTTCTATCGCATTCGTTTAAATCCTCATAAATGTGTTTTTTTTGTAGAATCCGGCCGCCTTCTAGGTTTAATTGTTTCATGTCAAGGGATCCAGGTAGATCCTCTTAAGGTTGAGGCGATTCTTAATCTCCCTCCTCCTTCTACACTATGCCAGTTGCAAATTTTGCAGGGGAAAGCAAACTTTCTTCGTTGTTTCATCCCTAATTACGCCGAGATTACTCGTGGTTTTACACGGCTACTAAAGAAAGGTTCAGAGTTTGTCTGGGATACTGTTGCGAACAATGCTTTTGAGGCTTTGAAGTTGTCCCTCATGAAAGCTCCACTTCTCTTCCCTCCTGATTATAGTCATGATTACTTTCTTTATCTTGCTGCCTCGGAGTATACCATTGGCATGATTCTCATTCAAGAGGATGATGCCCACGATGAACATGTTGTTTATTACTTGAGTCGAAGTCTCACATCCACTGAAATCAAGTATCAACATGTTGAAAAACTGGCTTTGGCTACTGTTCAAGCTGTTCAATGTTTTCGCCATTATATTCTCTCAAGGAAAACTATAGTGATTTCACATTGCAACCCTATGCAACATATTTTGACATGTCAGTTGCTAGGGGGAAAGTAATCCAAATGGATTGTCATACTCCAGGAGTTTGATTTGGAATTCGGTCGAGCCACGTCTAAGAAATCCTTAGTTTTTGCCAAGTTAATATGCGATTTTCCTCACTCTGCCACGGAAAATGTAGCAATTGATTCATTACCTGATGAATCGCTTTTCCTTATCAGCAATGACGATCTTTGGTATGGAGATATCATTATATATCTCCAAACCCAGACTTTCTAGCCTGCTTTGTCTAGTACTAAATGACGTCGTGTCTGTTATCAAGCTCGTCAGTACATTATCCTTGGAGATACTCTTTACCATCGAGGAATTGACTCTGTTTTTCGATGCTGTTTGACTTTTGACGAAGCCGAGAAAGCTCTGAATGACTACCATTCTAGAGCATGTGGTGGTCATATGTCTGGGTATGCTACTACCCAGAAGATCTTACGCGTAGGATATTTTTGGCCTTCCTTGTTCAATGACTGTATTACTGATGTTCAAAAGTGCCATGCCTGCCAGACCTACAATCAGAAAATTCGGTCGCATCCTTCTCCCCTTCATCCTGTGGTCTCAGTTGGTCCTTTTGCAAAATGGGTCATTGATTTCATGACATGTCACCCTCACTCGGCCAGGGGGAATGGTTACATCATTGTAGCAGTTGATTACTTTACAAAATGGGCCGAGGCGATGCCAACTTCGATAATACTGGAAAGACTGCAGCGTTGTTTCTTTTTAACCATGTCATAGCTCATTTTGGTGTTCCCCAAGCTATCATTACTGATCACGGTAGTCATTTTAGTTATTTTATGATGTCTGAACTTACGGAAAATTTGGGTCTTCGTCATGATAACTCAACACCCTATTATCCACAAGCTAATGGCCAGGTCGAAGAAATCAACAAAGTTCTTATAACTATGCTTCGACGGATGATAGGAATTCATAAAAAAAGCTGGCACACGATGTTATTTTCGGCATTGTGGGCATATCAGACATCTGTCAAATCCGCTACGGGGTTTACGCCCTTTCGATTAGTCTATGGTGTGGAAGCCATTCTTCCCATAGAATGTGAAATACCCTCTCTGAAGCTAGTTGTTGAACTTTTACCCAATACTTCTATTGAAGAAGAGCGTTTATTGTATTTTATGTGATTAGATGAGACTCGACGTGACGCCACTCTAGTAATAGAAGCCCAGAAGAAATGTGTCAAGGCACAGTATGACAAGCATGTTAAGCCTCACGTTTTCTCTGAAGGTGATCTTGTTCTTCTTTATGAACAGGATAAAGATGTCTTAGGAGCTGGGAAATTCAAACCAATGTGGCGTGGTCCTTACATTGTTCGCCGAGTTTTAGAAAAAGGAGAATATGAGCTGGTCGATTATGATGGTATCCCTTTAAGTGAATCCAGAAATGGGTTGTACTTGAATAAGTACTATGCATAAGTCATTTGTGCACAAGTACTTGTATTTTATGTATCATACTTTGTGTGTGTTACTTTAGTTTGCTTTTGACGTTATCTGGTCTCTACCCTTATGTGAAGTTGTGTTTGATTGCCAGATGTTAGAGTCTTCACTACCTTATATTGGCTTCGCTGATGGTGCTAGCCGTAGTACTCGGAACCTAGCTTCCACTGCATGGGCTATCTATGCCCCAACAAACGAACTTATATCTTTACGAGATGTATGTCTTGGCCGTGCAACCAACAACATTGCAGAGTATAGCACCATTGTTGAATTATTGGTTGATGCTATCTCATTCGGAATTCGTCATTTGGTTGTGCGACTTGACTCGTAGCTTGTAGTACTACAACTAAGTAATGTTTACTCTATTCGAAGTCCTACTCTATTACGGGTATATTTGTCGATTCACCTCTTGGAACGTTATTTTGATCACATTGAATATCAACATATTCCTAGATGTCTTAATACATTAATAGATGCATTGGCTAATTATGTATTGGACAGACATTTGAACCATTTATAAATAAAACACATTAAAATTCACACAATATAAATTAAACCGGTAGAAGCCATCTGTATATATATAACGATCAAAAGAGTTTGTTTTTACAAAAAGTTTGTCTGAAGACCAAAATATCAAAAATGGAAGCCTATAGCTTCTACATAGTGATGTCATGGATGACGTTCATGGTAACACACAACTGCCCTAGAAACCCTATGGAGTAGTCGACCCATAGCTGCTGATACCCCTACAGTGTGATGTTGATTGCGTCGTGGAATCTCTTCCAGAGTCATATCTGGAATGTCTGTTGTCAGGCCCTCTAAGTTCTGTTCCACCACCTGATAGTCTTCGGCATACTGTGGTATTGCTACTGCTACCTCTCCTCGTCGCTGGATAGGAGAGGTGCCAGGAGGTCTATATGGTCCAACATCTATGTTATCAACAAACATTTTGTGTTAGTCTTCGGATAAATATATAAAACAAAAACATTTAAATATGATAAAAAATTCACAAAAAAATTTGAAAGAGAAAAAATTTGTGTACTTCTTACCAAGGTCTCCCCACTGAGCATCCTCAGGTAGTGCTAGATCTGGATCTCCTCGTAAATCCAACCTGGCATACGCGTAGTCATCGACCATCAGCATCTGGTTTTGCAACCAGTCAAAGAAAATATCGTCATATTTGACGATTGGTCCTGCCACGTGCCGGGCCATGAGCCGACACCATCGCAACATTCTTGGATCCCTAGGACCTGGAAAGTCCCACTCAACCTGTAGTATTAATACCGGGACCCTCTCGAGGAAGAAGGACACTAACAAAGATCCATTACCAAATTGTTTCAGTTCACCCCGCCTGCACTTGGTTAGTTGTCTTTTGATACTGCGCAACACTGCATTAGCCCAGTTAAATACTCGGGGCTCAGTACACTCGATGGCGTACTGGAAGTAGCTCTGTAATGCCATATGGGGAGTAGATCTCCCAGCCATCCGAGCAATCATAAAGAGAATACTGCGGAGAGTCAAGTCTATTACTCCCCAGATCGCCACTTTCCCTTTCTTTCTTTCGGCCTCAGGTACACAGTATTGATTGCAATATTCACTCATTTTTGACCCGCCACCTTTGCTGTCGGTCAAACTGACATAAGACCTGCACCTGGATAATCCGGTCAAGAAGTATATGTCCTCGATGTCAATGGCTAATGTGTGAGCTCCTACATTGAAAACTTGCTGGTTTGGATCCCACATACAGACTAGATACTCCAGTAATCGGACTTGGGCTCTCATGCCCGGGATACAGAAGTATTTTAAGAGACCACAATCTCTTAATGCAGCTATGGTGGGAGGATGATTCTCGGCATTTTCATTATCCTCCTCATTTTTTCGTTCTCGCCACTCAATCACCATGTTTGTGGCTATTTACCTGCATAAGAAACATACAAAGAGGATTAATGATTTTATTCATGATATGAATCTTTTTGATTGGCTAAAATTTAAAAAAAAAAAATTGAGTTTTGTGTTGCTCGCAGGTGCCTTATTATACACAGTGCGAACACCTCGCAGGTGGCTCAAGGCCCACCTGCGAGAAAGCATCATTCTCACAAGTCCCGTATGGACTGCCTGTGAGAATGATTCTGCGCATGTAGGGTTCAAGAAATCACTTAAAAATGAAAAAATAACCAATGAAATCAAAATCTTAAACCATGAAAAGATCAAGAATGAAGAGCTTACCATAATGTTGTAGACGGCTCGTCAAATGATCTCTTGTAGCTCCCGGAAATCAACACTGAATTCAGAGGGCAAAATGAGGGTTTTTGGAACTCAATAGTGAAAATGTGAAATGATATGGTAAAATTGGTTATTTACTCATTTAATTTACCTTTTACTATGTTAGTTTTGGGTTTTTATGTTTATCTATTGTTTAAACCTAATTACTAATATGAAAATGAGTGTCATGACTTGCAGGTGTGAAACATTGATGATTACAAAAAGGATATGGACATATTTTTCTCCGTTATGATGTGATTTTGATTGTTTTTTATGGTTTTTACATAAAACCTCGAGCATCTTTTTGTTTGTTCTTGCACTCGTAAAAAAACATAAGAACGTGATCGAGCATAGTTTTATCAATTTTTGGGGCTCAACAAGGTTATACGAAAAAGGAACCCCCCTGGAGTCCTCTTTAAGCTCTTTTTAGACTCTCTAAACATGGAAAGATCATCGAGCGACCTTTCTATCTTCACGCTCGATAAAGTATTTGAAGTATGCGTCTGGTGAGCGATAATTTCTCTCTTTTTCGGTCTCATCCAGACTATTTTATGAAAAAGGAACTGAGAGAGTTCTCTTTTATGTGTTTTTCCAAACTCTATAATATTGAAAAACCTTCGAGTTTACTATCTCTGGACTCGTTAAACAAACATTGACAGACCCGTGATGGGACCGAACCACTCCTTCTTAGGGTTCGT
>JZKD02S1953161.1:517298-530115 GCA_000966675.3 Picea glauca
TCATGTAATGGATATGGTCACAAAGCTTTTGAATGTAGATATTATGAAAGGAGATATAATGGAAGATTATATAACACCACAAGGTGTTGGAGATGTGATCAAGTAGGACATATTGCTACTCACTGTAACTCTATGAGATGCTATAGTTGTAGTGGATTTGGCCACAAATCCCAGGAGTGCTGGAACACAAGAAGAAAGTCCATGATAAGGACTTCACATAGCATGGCTAGAAGAAGGAATGAAGTAAGAAAGGGTGTTATCAGACTAATCGGTAGGTGCGAACACTAACAGATCTCCCTAGATCCACCTGGATCTAGAACAAAACATGACAGGACATGACTCTTTCCCTAAGTTACGACCATTGAATTAGCTAGTAAGGAGGAACAAGTAACATACCTTTGTATCGCTTCCTTGGGTATTTGTTGCTCCCACTTTGCTCCGGTTCTCTCGTGAGGTCAAGACCAAGACAACACAAACCAAACAATGTGAAGATAGCAAAATGTATTCAATCGTCAACTTATGTATATGATCAAGGAATTACACAATAAAGTAAGAACGACTTTATGGGAAAAGGACATGTCGTTGTATCATATTAATCAAAATTAGAAGATACAACCTGATCGCCTTGATGTTGCAAGCTTCCTTTCGATGGCTCTTGGTTCCAACACACACACTTTCTCTGTCCTTGCATGAAGAAGATCCAATTCCTCTTGATAGACCTACTAGAGTCTCCAAGCTTTTGTTCAAGCGCTTCTTCACACAATTCCTTCACCAATTCTTCAATTAATCTTGCTTAACATTTTCCATGAGAATCCCATCAATATATAGGAGAGGATGAGATGGTTACATGGATGAGAATGATCCCACCAAATCAGGGAAACCAATAAAATGATAACCATTCGAATGCCAACCCATTTTCTAGAAGATTCCCTTCTAGAACCCTCGAGACTTCTTCCCTTTTCCAAGCTTGAAAATAAGTTCGCACCCTAAGTATAGAGCACAATGCTAGAATTTCACACCCCGGATGAAGGTGGCCTGTGAGAATGGGTCATTCTCGCACCCTAGGCTATAGACATCTTGCGAACTCACTTTGAAAATATGTTTTCTGGAAGGAGATAAATGCTAGTTTTCTCAGGAGAAAGTTCTTGTTGGGAGCTTGAGTACACTATTGTCAATACATCACCAAGATGACCAAAATCATGTGTAAGAAAGGGAGACATCTTTGAAAATATGGATACTCAGAGCTCAAGTTCTGAAGAGAAGGGTCATCTACAGAAGTGGGTGAAGAAGATAGAGCAACCAAATCAGAATGAAAGATTGAAGGGAAGTTCAAATGTGTCATCTACTAAGGCACATGCAGGTAATAGTGGTGACAGTCGCATGTCCACATGTTCTGACCTTGAATAGGTCATGTACACACACACTCAGTTGTGCAGTAGGCCGCGTGTCTGTTGTAAAGCCTTGGGAAAAAGGCAATGCACATGGCTTGGAGTTTGATGTGATGGTATAACTCTGTACTGCAGAGTCTGACATTGTTTATTGCAGGTTTTGACACTGTTTGCTACAGGTTTTCATGGTTCTAAGTGAGATCACGCAAGGTTATGATATAAAATAAATATTGGGTGCATGGCACTAACCCATGAGTATGGTTTGATGTTGATTTGTTGGAGTACATGGATGGTACTTTTTGAAGTTTCATTGATATATCTTATGATGTATTATTGGAAGCATATGGTATTGTTGGTGCATGCATTTTTCATGTGGATGGGCTACACATTGAGACATGTAGTTGATAGCCATGTTGTACATCATTGGGGAGTCCTAGCTTATTGACACATGGTTGATATACTTTCTTGGTGCAAGTAATGATGCATGATGGTACACTCATGGATGGTATTTGTTTGGCATGTTGGTAGATGCGCATGTTGGCATATTGGTAGATGCACATGTTGACATATGGTGGATACATTTCATGGATGATATATTTTGACACATTGTTGATGTACATGGTTAATGTACATGGGTGTTGTGCATGGTGGGCACATTTTGGTACATGATGTACTTGGTGGATATATTGTTCATGATTCTCTATTTTCATTTATGACATATCTTTTGTTTCATGATGTATGGTATGGCATAAGTTTGATGCATGAACAAGTCCAAGGATCGTCATATGGTAGCATATTGTTCATCTTGCAGAGAAGATAGGGGGAGACATACCCTCAGGGGGATTGATTCTTCTTCCCATGATTCTAGGAGGAGATATTTATCAAATACATACCTAGAAAAGAGACCTATATTTGAAAAAAGAGCACATAAGCTAAATTCCAGGGGGAGCGATGGTCACATGGGGAGTATGTTTGATGTATTTTCATCATTACATCAGATTGATATCCCTTGTTCAAAAGGGGAGAGATTATACAGTGGCAACAAGATAGGGGGAGCATCCCCAAGACGAGAATGGCCCTTTGCCATTGATGTCAAAGGGGGAGAGATAATCACATTAATGTATTCTCATGGCAAGATCACACAATGGTATAATAAAAAAGATAATCACATTGATGTGATTGATGTCGATTGATGGGGAGAGATTGATGTGGAGAGATAGTCACATTGACTATTGATGTAGAGCATGCCTTGTCTACATGTTGACATCAATATTGGTAATTGGAGTTGACATCAATGTTGGTATTGCCATCAATGCCAAAGGGGGAGATTGTTGGATCATGTTGTCATTGATGCTAATGGTTTGATTATTTGGGAGATTGCTGGATCATATGTAAATGGTTTGGTTTGATTGATGTCATTGATTGATGTCAAGTAATTTATTGATATGATGCCCTTGATGAGAATGATATATGTCCAAGTGGAAACCAATCGATGAAGATGAATCAATGAGTTGTCATTGATACATGATGCATAGTTGATATATATGATGCAGTGGTGAATTGATGCAAATATGAATCATTATTGTCTTATCATGGTTAATAAGGTGCACAAATGGATGAACTCCAAAGTGGTCCCCTTATGGTGAAAGTCCTCACGGGAAGACACTTTACGGAATGAGTTATCCTAGAAGAATGGCTGGAGGACCCATGCTTGCATGTGGAATAATGAGATGAAGATCAATGAAGTTGTTGGTGAAACTATCCTAGATGGATAGTGCTTGACATGCCATTTCCGATGGTATGTGGAATGTCACATAACTCCTCACAGTTTGAGAGTTATGGCCTTATGAAGTTTGAGGACCCCCATATGATGGCTTGAAGCCCCAAAAGGTCAAAGAAGTAAAAGTGCTTGAAAAGAAGATATCATTATTTAAATGATGAAGTAAAGTGACAAAATAAAGAAGGAATATTTAAATGATAAAGTATTTGAGAAATTTCTATTCATGGAAAGTGGTTAACCCTAAAATAAGGAAAAAGGGTTAAGTGACCTAGAAATGGGTTAAGTAACCTAAAAATGGGTTAAGTGACCTAGAAGATGAAAGTATAAATAAGAATCTAGGATCGCTTGTAAAATGTACATTTTGATAAGAATCCTTTGTGGATCAATGGAGAGCTTCTTGTGAATATCTTGTGGAGTATTGATGGAGAGTTTCTTGTGAGAGAATATTATTGGTGTAGATCTCTTGAGCATGACTGAAGATCTATTCTGAGGAGGAGAGCGAGAGGAGGATCTCATGGACACATCAAAGTTTCAGCAATGTTGGAGATCTTGACGGAAAAAGTCTCGGAGTCACAAAAAACCCTATTTTCTTATGCCCACGTGGGTTGTCTGTGTATAGGGTACGTGTACATGTGGGCTGGCTATGTATAGGGTGAGTGTACATGTGGGTTGACTGTGTATAGGGAGCGTGGACTAAATAAACTCATGGAGATTTGTGTTTGAGCTGGTGCCAAGCTCTTGGATGATGAGGCAGGTTCCAAATCTACATTCTATGGCCTTAGATCTATCACTAAGAAACTGGTATGGTTACATTATTGTCTTGATAGATGATATTGTTTGATATATTGTGAATGCTTAGGGCATTCTTGGTATGGCTTCTATGATGTGGCTCAATTTGGTTGATTTTATGGATGGAGCGAGCATCACTCTTGTGATTCTGTAGTGACATGATTGCTATGGTACACTAGTTTTTTATACATGATTGAGATAGCATTCATATTGATTTGTTGTGGAGCATGAGAAATATATTGGAGAGCTTGGATGTATTGTGACTGGCTGTGGGTCAGTTTGGACAGTGGAAGACATAAGAGAAAGTGATTGCAGGTTGCAGAGGATCTGAGCATGTGAAGAAAAGAAAAACCCTAAGTGCTCAAGAGCATACGCTTGTTACATTATACACTAGCCACATTCACATGTGGGCTATAGTGAGCCAGGGCGCGTTCACACGCAGGCTGCACTACTGACAGGTCGCCTACATGTTGACAGATTGATATCTGTTGAGGATTGTTGCCTCATCTCATTTGGTGCTGAGAATGTAATCTGAGTCTTGCATATAGATTTGGTGCTCTTGTAGATTTGTACTCTATTTAGTTGTTGCTGATAAACCCAAGGATTGTTGTCTGTAATAAAAAGAAAATTGTACATACATCTTGTGTTCTTTGTGTCCATTATGATGATGACTTGTTGATGATATATTAATGATATATGTTTCTGATATGTGCCTACATCTAACTGATTATAAATGACAACAATGAGTAATGAATAAATGTTGAATGCTAATTGATAAGTTTTGTGCAAGAGGGAAGTTTTGGGAAAAAGATCCCCACACTCATTCACCCCCCTTCTAAGTGTGGTAGGTGTGTCCAACAATTGTCTTTAACCCAACCTCTCTCCTTCCCCTGTCACATCTCGCACTTGACGGCTGCTAAGGCTCTTGAATAAGATCAATGATCGTCAACTTTACTCGATCCAATGGTCTATATCTAATCACGATTTCGTGTTTTGGTATTTCAGAGGTTAAAGAACGTCCAGGTTCTCCTAGATCCAATGATGGTTGGACCCCATGCTCGTATCTAACACCCAAGATTTGTCCTCCATCTATGCGCTCCTCCTATCTTAATTTAGATCCAATGGTCATCGATAATTCTGAATAGGATCCAATCATCACTTTCACTTCTCCTCCCAAGATTCTCCTTCCTATGTGTTCTTGCCATCAATGACAAGCGCATTGTTCCTGTGAACATGCCAACAATCTCCCCCTTTGACATTGATGGCAGCCCTGAAAGGCTGCACTATTCTTCTTAGACATCGATCTCCAACCATAGCATCTAGTCATGCTGTTCTTCTCCCCCATTGACATCAATGTCAAAGAAAAAACATGCTCCCCCTGAGCTGTTGCAGTAATTTTTCGGAGGTATCAGATATTCAATCAACACAAACCCCCCCTAACAGGATGGATTCTCTTAGATATGAGATGGGATGACACCCAGCTTCTGACGGAGATATTCAAATGGTTTCTTAGCTAGGGGTTGAATAAAGATGTCTACAATTTGTTCTGTGGTTGGAATGTATTGAACTTGAACAATCTGATTGGTGACCTACTCTCTCCGAAAATGGTATTTTATGGGAATATGCTTGGTCTTGCAGTGGAATAAAGGATTCTTGGACACACTTATGGCACTAGTGTTATCACAATGAATTGGGATCGGTGCAGTATATTTTACCTCCAAGTCTACAAGTGTTTGAATCATCCATAATGTTAGCACTCAATTTTTCCAATATATTTTGAGAGCGTCTTCAACATATTTATGTTGAAATTATCAAAATCCCTTTGAGTATTTGCCAATGTCCAAACCTCAAATTCCCCAATCTGTCTTGACAAGTTCCTATTGATATCTTTGCCTAAGAAATACTTTGGCTTCATCCTCTTGACCTGAAAATAAATGGTTAGAAATCCTTATTGAAGTTTGTCAAATGTTTATGATAGGTTTGTCATAAAAACACTTTTCTTATTAAATATATATATACACACACAATGTTTTTATAAACTATTTTGTAGTTTATGAATTATGTTTATTATATATATTTATTTAATAAAACAAAATAAAAAAGGGTATGTACTCTTAAGTGTTTACTTCTAAATTCCCCCAAACCTAAGCTATATCACATATGCCAATTCCGAGTCATGTTTATATGTCATACCATCCTACATGCTAGCTACGCATTCAAATCAAAGTCAAGCCATAAATTAAGCCAACATTCTAGTTGTTCGGTGCTCGGTGAAATTGCAAATGCCTGATTTGCAGGATGCATGCACAGGTGCCATGATGAGATATCAATGCATTATTGTTTAAATATTGTACAGGTTTTGAAAAACTAAATGTAGCCACGATGTATACAATGTTGTTCCCAAAATTCTCTCCCATTCCACCGTTTTCATGCATGAATGTGCAGAGTGCAGTGCGCTGCCAAATCTCCTAGGCACTGCATTTTCTCCTATGTGCTGCCAAATCTCATGGGCGCTGCGTTTTCTCTTGGGTGCTGTGAATTTCCTGGGCGCTGTGTTTTCTCCTGGGTGTTGTGTATTCCACAGTGCGCTACCTAATTTCTGGAAGGCGCTACCTAGTTTCTGGCAGAGACAAAATTTGCACAGAGATACACCAAAAATGCTATCGAATGATGCTACCAACATGCACCTATAATCAAAGAGTTCAGATTCATCAATCTGTTGGGTGGCTTATGATGTGGAGAAGAGTGAGGATCATAGGTGGCAATGTGGTGTCAATAGTCAACCGCTGGAGGAAAATTGGAAATAGAAAGAGATGCGATCAAGGGAGATCTGCATCGAGCTGCAGGGTTTTTGCAAGTTTGTTAATAGCAGATCGAATGATCTAGAGGTCAAGGAAAAGTTGCAGGGTTTGGATGATGGATCTTGATGCTCATTCACTATACAAATATTGTGATGTTTTTGTAATGGTATTTGATTTGAGGAATTTATCATCATTTGAGGTTCTTCGAGATTGAGTTTCTAAAATCAAGTTGTATAAAGTTTTAGATCTTGCTATGCATTGGGAACAAAGAAGATCTCCTATTGAATCACTCTGATCATACAGGATACATATATTGATACTCTTGATAGCTTCAGTGATATATTAATTGTTTTCATTCTGATAAAACATTGAATACTGGAAATATTTTTCCATGAAAAGTCGTTCACTGATTAGTATTGTTTTGTTAAGGAAGTGTTCATTGCTCTATTTTGCAGGCTGCATGTATTGGGTTTTTCTATTTGGCACTAGAATTCATTATGAAGAAAGATGCCCAAGACTATATGCATCAACTCTTGACAATAGGGTTAGCATCTGGTCATTTGTATATGGATCAAGTGTTCATACATTTTCTTCCTCTCATATGAATCAAGGTGGCCATGAATTGAGTAAGAGCACAGGAAGAGTAGCCTGAGCATGGACAGATATCCAGAAATACAATTGATAAGCAAGTAGAGAAAAAAAAGGTGAATAAGGATTCTATTTGTGGTTGAATATATGCCTAGGTGTTAGAAGAAGGATTCAAAGTGTTTTATCATCTATTGAAGACTGTTAAGAAGGTGCTGCGTTTTTTTGCGCTACCTAAATTCGCTACCCAATTTTTGGCAGAGAACAAAATATTTCACAGTGGCGCTACCTACAAGTGCTTCCTTTTCTATTTATCCAGTTTTGAAATGCGCTACTCAGACTGCTACCTAAAGAAGCTACCAACAGACACCAAGGATTCAGGAGGACCAAGCTAACAACTTTTTGGATAACTGATGATTGAGAAGATTATAGAAACAACAGCTGGCATCATGAGAACGATCACATGTTACTGAAAGACACATGGGAAACAAGGAGTTGTGCAACAAAGGGGAACCAAATCAGTTTGAAGTTTGGTTGGATTAGTCACCAACATTTTCCTATTTTATAGGATAGGGTGTTAGCCAAGTTGTTAGATGAAATAAATCATTAGAGATTTTCAAGGGAAGGAGGCCATATCATACCTCCAGATGTTGCCTCCCTTTTGTTATAAATAGATAGATCAATTGCTTTAGTATGGGGGGATGGTTGAGCTGAGGCTCCCAAACTATTTTTGTACTTTGGCAGAATTAATATGAAGATAGTCTATCTTATCATTTTCTGTGTTAAGAATTCATTTGCAGAAGAGAGTGATGTTTAGCTGTGTTTTTCTTTGTTTTGACTCTTAAACTTTGTTCTTCTTCAACAACAAGTGTGAGAGGGTTTCTTAGGAGGATCCTTTGAGATATTCTACCTTGTGTGTTGCTAAATCTCTTCTGAAAAGGATCTTCAAATTATGATTCTTCTTCTACTATATAAATAGTATGCTTGAAAAGGATTTTCATGTCCCTCTATTTGCAGTTCTATATTTTCTCATAAAAGTCTTCCACCTGAAAGCCTTGAAGGGATAAAAATTGCTTTTGGATGATCTGTTTTGCTGCATGTGGAAGATGATTTGCAAGGATAGATTCATATGATTTGTTAAGTCAAGCAAATAGCTTCTACCCTACCTCTCTCATACTTTCAAAATCAACTTTCTTTTCATAAACTTTTAATGTTACCAAGCTCACCTGATTATAGTCTAGGGTGACTTTTGGAGTGATAACATAAATGGCACCGTTGTCGGGGATGGATTTGAGCATATTGAAAATCTCCCTGGGAAGAATGACACTACACAGCTCCAAATTTAGATGGTGATTGAAGTTGGACACCTTCAAGACTGCACATTCACCATGGTGACTCCATTGTTTAGAATTTGTTGGTGACTCCAATGGAATGAGACCAATTAAATTGCTATGAAGGCTATCCTAGCCAGGAGGTTTGCCCCATTGGATTTCTCAGCTATAGAGTATTATCCACATCCTATGCCTCTTATTGATGAACGAAAAGATCTGCTGCCCAGATTTT
Source organism: Picea glauca (assembly GCA_000966675.3). Lineage (NCBI taxonomy): Eukaryota > Viridiplantae > Streptophyta > Pinopsida > Pinales > Pinaceae > Picea > Picea glauca. The sequence goes on from JZKD02S1953161.1 coordinate 526,205, forward strand.
ATGAAGGTAAGGATGATAACCCTCTTGAGCATGTTCATGAATTTCATAATTTGATGCAGCAGCTTGACATCCATCATGAAGATATATTGATGAAAATGTTCATGTATTCATTGGATGGGGATGCACGTAAATGGTATTTTTCATTATCCCCTTCCAACATTTCATCCTTGAAGGATTTCCAGAGAGTATTCAATGAACATTGCAAAAAGTTTTATCCCTCTGAAAGTATTTTTCATAACTGCTATGAGGGATATGAAGAATGTGCTCAAGATTTGTTAGATTGTTCTACTGAATATAAAGATGAAAACTATTTTATTCACTCTCCAAATGAAGATATGGATAAACTTCTTTCTCTTTCTTATTCCTAAGAAGAAATTATTTGAGATATCAGTCATGATTTTACTAATGATTGCATAGATTCAGTTGAATTATATCCTATACCTTATGCATTTGATGTCTCCGATTCAAAATAAGAACCAATTGTAGAAGAGGATCTTTCTCTTTTCCTGCAAGAGGTTTCCCATGATATCTTTTCACCTAAGATTGAAGAGAGAGATCGGGGGATTGTTCATTTTTCTGTGCAAGACCAAGGAGCCTTGGGCTCACCTATCTTTGATGAATACTCTGATGAAGAAGAGTAGATCCATTTTGATGATTTGAGGAGTAGCCAACCGAGTTATGATAGTTATGAATCTAATTATGATAGAGAACGGTATTGTGAAGAAATCAACTACCAGGAAATCACTGAAGACATTCAATAATCATCTCTACAAATCAGTGAGCCCACATGCACTATATTTGAACTTGGATCTGCAGACAAAAACAAACAATCCATCATCAACAGTGAAGTCAGTTTGCAACTATGTTCAAATTTGTAGGAAGTTGTAGGTGGAAGCCATGATCAGCATGAGGATATGCATAAATCTTCTGATGTTCATCTAAAATAACATGAATAGGTATTCCTTTTCATTTTTATTGATTCGTTTGCTGATTATCTTGGATCTTTGAGCAGCTTAGATGTCATAACACTCTTTCCAAATGAAGGTTGGATGTTCTGTTATTTCAAATTACATATCAGTAATCTATGGGTTCCTGCATTCATCATTGTCGTATCAAGGATTTCACCAGCTAATAAGATGATTGTATGGTTTCATTGGAAGCACGATATTATTTGATCAAGAAGAAACACACTTGGTTAGAGTAGGAGTAGGAAGAAATAAGATTGTTTTTTAGCATTTCCTTTCTTTCAGTTTGTAGCAGATGCAATAGTTAGTTTTCTTGAATAAGTGGCAGGTTTTGAAAGTTTACAGAGATTAGTTGCACATGGAAGATGACTCCATAGCCCAATGGTAAAGGAAAATGGAACTACTATTTTCTTGGAAACCCCGCAGGGAGGTTTACATCCCAGTTGGAGCCAATGTTAGCACTCAATGTTTCCAATATATTTTGAGAGCATCTTCAACATATTTATGTTGAAATTATCAAAATCCCTTTGAGTATTTACCAATGTCCAAACATCAAATTCCCCAATCTGTCTTGACAAGTTCCTATTGATATATTTGCCTAAGAAATACTTTGGCTTCATCCTCTTGACCTGAAAATAAATGGTTAGAAATCCTTACTAAAGTCTGTCAAATCTTTATGATAGGTTTGTCATAAAAACACTTTTCTTATTCAATTTTTCCAATATATTTTGAGAGCGTCTTCAACATATTTATGTTGAAATTATCAAAATCCCTTTGAGTATTTGCCAATGTCCAAACCTCAAATTCCCCAATCTGTCTTGAAAAGTTCCTATTGATATCTTTGCCTAAGAAATACTTTGTCTTCATCCGCTTGACCTAAAAATAAATGGTTAGAAATTCTTATTGAAGTCTGTCAAATCTTTATGATAGGTTTGTCATAAAAACACTTTTCTTATTAAATATATATATACAATCTTTTTCTAAACTATTTTGTAGTTTATGAATTATGTTTATTATATATATTTATTTAATAAAACAAAATAAAAAAGGGTGTGTGTGCTTAAGTGTCTTACTTCTAAATTCCCCCAAACCTAAGATATATCACATATGCCAATTCTGAGTCATGTTTAGATGTCATACCATCCTACATGCTAGCTGTGCATTCAAATCAAAGTCAAGCCATAAATTAAGCCAACATTCCAACTGTTCGATGCTCAGTGAAATTGCAAATGCCTGATTTGCAGGATGCATGCACAGGTGCCACAATGAGATATCAATGCAGTATTGTTTAAAGATTCTACAAGTGTTGAAAAACTAAATGTAGCCACAATGTATACAATGATGTTCCCAAAATTCTCACCCATTCTACCGTTTTCATGCATGGATGTGCAAAGTGTAGTGCACTGCCAAATCTCTTGGGCACTACATTTTCTCCTGTGCACTACCAAATATTCTGGGTGCTGTGCTTTCTCCTGGGTGCTATAAATTTCCTGGGCACTGTGTTTTCCAGAGTGTGCTACCTAATTTCTAGCAGAGACGAAATTTGTGCTGAGATACACCAAAAGTGCTACCAAATGATGCTACCAACATGCACCTAGAATCAAAGAGTTCAGATTCATCAATCTGTTAGGTGGCTTATGATGTGGAGAAGAGTGAGGATCATAGGTGGCAACGTGGTGTCAATATTCAATCGCTAGAGGACAATTGGAAATAGAAAGAGATGCTATCTAGGGAGATCTGCATCAAGCTGCAGGGTTTTTGCAAGTTTGTTAACAACAGATCGAATGATCCATAGGTCAAGGAAAAGTTGTAAGGTCTGGATGATGGAGCTTGATGCTCATTCACTATCTAAATATTGTGATGCATTTGTAATGGTATTCGATCTGAGGAATTTATCATCATTCGAGGTTCTTCAAGATTGAGTTTCTAAAATCAACTTGTATAAAGTTTTAGATCTTGCTATGCGTTGGGAACAAAGAAAATCTCCTACTCAATCACTCTGATCATACAGTGATCTAGGGGATCAAATTTTGCTCAAAAATCAAAAGTGCTCGGAATCTCTTCAAATCAAATGAGACCATAGGCCTCATCGTTATGAACCCAACGCAACTTGTTTGGGCTCAAAAAAACATCAGGAGCGAGATAAATTGCGTTCTGTTCAAAATAACAAATAGGCAAAAAAAAGGATGCTGACTGTATAGTCCATACAGTCCGTATGGCTGCTGACGTGGCAGTCCGTACGACACGTGGTAGAGCTGAGTGGCACAGTTGGAAGAGTTGGATGAATGGTATTATGACACATGGCAGATTGTGGTTGGTTGTACGGTGCCATGTGGCCCAGTCATGGGCTACCACGTGGCACCATATTATTGGTTGCTTGTTTAAAATTTTATTGGAGTCCATTGGGTTCGACCCCGTGACCTCCACCCACATGTAAAGCCTTTGCATAGTATGCACTGCCAACGCGCCCCACTATATTCCTTGTTATATATATGGGTTACAATAAATTTAAATTAAAGTTGTTGTGTGGTCGGCGCGGGGGTCCGGGCTGGGGCTTAGCCCCAGCCCGCGATCGTATACACCATACCATATGACCCCCATTACACCGGTTGGCATGTGCACGTTTTGGTTTTTGAATGTGGTTTAAATGGTTGTTAAAACCAATGACCCACCACTTGTTGCTTTACTATTCACCTATGGGACGGAGCCCCATTTGAAGTTTGCGCGTGGTCACATGGCCACATGACCTTGGCTGCAAGATACCAGATATATAAAATATGCAGAACAGAAACGAAATGCTAGAAATAACAGAATAACAGTGAAATATCCAACATAATCTTCACAATACACAGAAATGATATGCGAAATAGCAACAGAAATAACACTTGAACAGAAATAGCACTTGATTCAGATAGCAATGTTCACAGGCCTCTTCGAGGGGGCAAC
>JZKD02S1953161.1:536862-549654 GCA_000966675.3 Picea glauca
CAACGTAAATTTTCCACCTTAGCCCCGCCCCTTCTCGTCTCGTTGTTGCGACGTTGGATTTCATCACCAACTAGTGGCTTCGAAATTAGAAGGTATTGTTTGCTTGGTGATTGCTACCTAGATTTTGTTTACTAGTGCGTGTTGTCTATTTCTCGAAGTTGACCATAGGATTTTCTTCACGGATATTGTTACTCATTTACAATTGCTCCCCCACGACGTTCACGTAGGATGCAAGGTTTATCTCCGGAACGCCCAGAAAGTTCTCAACCCTTTCCTACTAGTACACCTGAGGACTCTCCTCGCCAGAGTGAAGTCCCAGTTGTTACTCCACCACACGTGGACACAAGTGACGTCCCAGTTGTCACCACACCACAAGTAGAATCGACTGATTCTCTAGAAGATTTTCAAATTACCAATACTAGAGAAGATTATCGTATTCGTCGTGGTGAATGACCTTTTGTGCGATTAAATCCTTCTGAACAAGCCTTTGCTACATATTCTGAATCAACCATTGGGCCTTCCCACGGTGCAGTAGGCCAAGATCCTTTTTGGTCTGGTGATTTCCGACGAGTCCTTTTTGGTACTGAGTCACCTACCGTCTACGAAATCAATCCTCCGGTAATTTCTGAGACAAAAACTACACCAGAGACTCCCACTTATCATTTTGTTATCCCTCCCGAGATGGCCCATCTTGCGAATACTACGAGTGTTCAAACCAAGATTACGACAGCTACTCTTGCTCCTATCAATACCCAACGAATGCCTGAAGTCAACCCAAATTTACCCCCTAGTTACCATGTGTTGAATCCTTTGTTGAATTCTCCCAATCCAACACCTCCGTAAACCCCAGCCGGTTCTCCAGGTATTCCCCGTTTTATCCCGACACTTCCTCCATTTCCTTCTGGCAATCCTAATCCTAGTGGCACTATCTCGACTGTTGCATCGAACTTGTAGATTCCTATTGGTGGACAGGGTGGTACGGTTCCTTTTCCTTTTCCCGGACACAACCCAGTTACTACACAACCTCCGTTTGCCACACAACTGACTGGTGGAACTATACCTACCATAGGGGGACCTACCTCACCTCTTGGACAAAACATACCTCCTGAATTGGCCCAGTATTGGAATCACCTTCTACAAAACTTTCCTCGAAGTACTGGGGTGCAGAAAACTGTCCCTAATGTAGGCCAACCATATATAGGTATAACTAATCCTATTTGGGGCTCCGTTCAAACTACGCAACCTCAGGTCCCTACTCAAACTCAGGGTCAAAATCCTTGGGGTTACTATCCTATCCAGCCACCACCGAATCAGCCAGGGTCTTCCCTTTATGGACAGACTACATACGGTCCTACTGGTTTGCCGACAGGCCTTCCACCCCAAAGTCACCAGTACCCACAAGTGAATCGGTAGTTGCCTTTTCTTGCTACTTTGGATTTGCCAGATTTGTCTAGGATTCTAAATGATCCCATTTGTCACTCCCCTCAATGGCCAGCTATTCCTGCCAAGCTTCCCTCGGATATTCCGAAATTCAATGGCAAGGTAGGGGAGGACCCAAATAATCATGTTATGACATTTCATTTATGGTGTTCGTCCAACTCATTAATGGATGACTCCATTCGTCTCCGTCTTTTCCAACGCACCCTTACTGGTGCTGCTGCAAAGTGGTATATTGAATTGCCACGAGGCTTCTTTTCTGATTTCAACACCCTATCTATGGCTTTTCTTACACATTACCAGTTACCAATCCGTTACGATAATGGGACTGAGATTTTAAATTCCTTCAAACAAACCAAAGGCACTCATATCTCCGATCATATTCATGAGTGGCGAAGGAGGTGACATCTCATCAAACTTGAACTCCCTGATCAGTTACTGGCCGAATGGTTTACGAAATCCTTCGTGAACGAAATTGGTAAAGACATTGCTATGGGCGGTGTTGTTACAGAGGAGTAGGCTATCATTCGTGCTCAATATCTTGATCTCATTTATTAGCAAATGGGAACACTTTACAACTTGCTCCCTGAATTACCTCGTCCTGGTACTTCTAGCGCTTCAACTACTCCAGCTGCCTCGCATGCAGCTGATGGTGTGATTGGTACTACTCATACCCACTCACACTCTGTCTCAAGTATGACCCCTAAATCGACATCTTCTAATGTTCAGAATGCTTCATCTCCTGCTCCTCCCGCTGGTAAAACTTCTGAAGTGAACACCGTTCAATCTACACTGACTGGTAAAAATAAATCAAAGAAAGGGAGAGGTAAGAATAAGGAGGGTAAAAACAATAATCAGACAGAGCAACCTAAAAATAACCCTGTTGAATATCTGGATAAATGCAAACCATGCTACCCTTACCTTATCTGTGGTGATGATCACTACATAAAGGATTGTCCGAGACGTGCTAAGGTAACTAAGTTCCTTCAAGAAATGCCAAAACCCTCTACGCCGGCAATCTTGTCACAACCCTTCCCGTCTCAACAACAGGCTTCGTTGGTCATCCATGATCAACCATATACTTCTACGACATCATATGTTTTGATGTGTACTGGTGATTCTATGAAAGACAACGTTGCACTTACCACTAGAGCCAAAGACTACACCCCATCTAAGGAGAAGGTTGACAATTTGCCTCCTACTTTGGTACAAACCTCTCCACCGAATCCACCTACAAACGGTCCTCTTCATATCGAAAGACCGAGCCTTGATACAGTTCTACAACCACCCCCCAAAGGTGTCGTTAAGAAATCGGCCTTTAATCCTCATGCTCGTGCGGCCCAGAACTATAGCATTGTCGAAGATCTGGCCCAAGCACCTTCAGCGATGTCTGCCCTTGAAGTCCTTCAGTCTTGTCCTGCACAGAGAAGGGATCTATTGAAAGCTATAGTTGGAATTGATCCAACAGATATGAACTTAATAGTCTTTGACTTGGAAGACCATATTCCAAGGTTACCCCCACAACTTGTGTTTCAAATACAAGTTGTTGTCATCGACAAAAACATTTTTCGGACTGTTATTGACGAGGGTGCTTCTACGTGTGTAATGTCTTTTGCTTGTTGGAAAGCCATTGGCTCTCCTCCTTTAAATGAATCACAAAATACTTTGAAAGCCTTCAATGGCTCTGGTTTTAATCCTTATGGTGTTCTTCCCTTGTTGCCCGTTTCACTTGAAGGTAAGATAGTCCAAGTTGAAGTGGAAGTTTTCGATGCTCCCCTAGATTATAATCTTCTTCTTGGACGTAGCTGGATAGATTCCATGCGCGCTGTTGTCTTGACACTTTTTCATGTCATCTGTTTTCCTCATCAGAGAAAAGTCATTACAGTTGATCAAATTGCCTTCTTTAACTCTGATACTCGCACTGGCAACGTGCCGTTTATAGCTAAAACCCCACCGGGTTACGATAATGTTGGTGTCGGTCTTTTAAAAGACTCTTCGTTGATGGGTACTTTCCCCATACCACCACCACCCGATATTCCATGCCCCTTAGTTTCTTCTATTAATATGATCTCCACTATACCTCATGAGCTTCCTGTGTCTTCTGACCCTTGGATAGTCCCTGACTTAGGAGATCATACTTGTTTTGGCGATGTCATGTCGTTAAGTCCGGTTGAGTCTGCTTATCAAGCCATTCAATCAGCAACCCTTTCCACACCCTCTCTTGAGGAGTTGTCTCCCGATCCCTTCCGTGTCATTTTTCCCACTGACGAGATGATCATGTCCGTCATGGAGGACACCCCTTGGGACGATGGGCATCATCGTTCCATAATCTTTCTGGAGCAACACACTCTATAGAACTATCAAAGGATTTCGACTCCGTCGACCGTTGTTGTCATATCGACTGTTCCCGGATCTACACACGATGTGTTTGCCGAAGGGAACCTCAGTAATATTTCTCCCACGATTTCGATTGACATATCAGTTAAACCTGGGATAGTTGAAAATGTTCACATTGGAGCTTTGTGCTCTCTGGAGGAAATAGTCGCTTATACATCTCTATTTAAAGAATTTCGTGACATCTTCGCGTGGAGTTATGAAGAGATACCCAGTATCGACACTACTATTGTTGTGCATGATATTAAGACATACCCTGGAGCTAAACCAGTCGGGCAACGCCTTCGTCCTGTCCATCCACGTAAAGCGGCAGCTATCAAACTCGAAGTTGAAAAACTTCTCAAAGCCGGTTTTATTTATCCCGTGGCTTTGACAGAATGGGTTTCCAACCCTGTACCAATTGATAAGAAAGGTGGTAGTATATGTGTTTGTGTTGACTATAGGGATATTAACAAAGCTTGTCCTAAGGACAACTTTCCAACCCCTTTCATCGACCAGATTGTCGATGACTGTGCCGGCAGTGAAATCTTTTCTCTCATGGATGGATTCTCCGGCTATAATCAGATTAACATCGCTCCTGAGGACCAACATAAAACTTCTTTTATTTGTCCTTGGGGTACTTTCGCCTACCGAAAACTTCCCTTCGGTCTTAAGAACGTGGGCGCAACGTTTCAACGTGCTATGTCTTATGCGTTTCAGAATATAAAGCATATCGTTCAACCTTATTTGGATGATTTGCCAGCTCATTCTATGCGCCGAGTCGATCACCCCACTCATCTCCGAGCCATTTTCATTCGTTGTCGGTTCTATCGTATTCGTTTAAATCTGCATAAATGTGTTTTTTGTGTAGAATCCGGCCACCTTTTGGGTTTCATTGTTTCACGTCAAGGGATCCGGGTGGATCCTCTTATGGTTGAGGCAATTCTCAATCTTCCTTCTCCTTCCACATTGCGTCAGTTACAAAGTTTGCAGGGGAAAGCGAAATTTCTTCGTCGTTTCATTCCTAATTACGTCGAGATTACTCGTGGCTTTACACGGTTAATAAAGAAAGGTTCCGAGTTTGTTTGGGATACCGTTGCCAATAATGCGTTTGAGGCTTTGAAGTTTTCCCTCACGAAATCTCCACTTCTATTCCCTCCTGATTATAGTCGTGATTACTTTCTTTACCTTGCCACCTCGGAGTATACCATCGGCATGGTCCTTGTTCAAGAGGATGATGCACACGATGAACATGTTGTTTATTAATTGAGTTGAAATCTCACATCAACCGAAATCAAGTATCAACATGTAGAAAAGCTGGCTTTGGCTGCCGTTCAAGCTGTTCAATGCTTTCAGCATTATATTCTCTCCAGGAAAACTACAGTGATTTCACATTGTAACCCTATGCAACATATTTTGACATGTCAATTGCTAGGGGGAAAGTACTCCAAATGGATTGTCATACTCCAGGAGTTCGACTTGGAATTCAATCGCGCCACGTCGAAGAAATCCTTGGTTTTTGCTGAGTTAATTTGTGATTTTTCCCACTCTACCATGGAAAAAGTAGCAGTAGATTCATTACCTGATGAATCTCTTTTCCTTATCAACACTGATGATATTTGGTATGGAGATATCATTATATATCTCCAGACCTGGACTTTTCGGCCTGCTTTGTCTAGTAATGAGCGACGTCGTGTCCGTTATCAAGCTCGTCAGTATATTATCCTTGGTGATACTCTTTATCATCGAGGAATTGACTTGGTTTTTCGACGTTGTTTGACTTTTGACAAAGCTGAGAAAGCTCTGAATGACTGCCACTCTGGAGCATGTGGTGGTCATATGTCTCGATATGCTACTGCCTAGAAGATCTTGTGCGCAGGATATTTTTGGCCTTCCTTGTTCAATGACTGCATTACTGCTGTTCAGAAGTGCCATGCCTGTCAAACCTACAATCAAAAAATTCAGTCGCATCCTACTCCCCTCCATCCTATGGTCTCAATTGGTCCTTTTTCAAAAGGGGGCATTGATTTCATGACATGTCACCCTCACTCGGCTGGGGGGCATGGTTACATCATCGTAGCTATTGATTATTTCACAAAATGGGCCGAGGCGATGCCAACATTTGATAATACTGGAAAGACAGCAGCGTTATTTCTTTTCAACCATGTCATAGCTCGTTTCGGTGTTCCTCAAGCTATCGTTACTGATCACGGTAGTCATTTTAGGAATTTTATGATGTCTGAACTTACGAAAAAGTTGGGTCTTCATCATGATAACTCAACACCCTATTATCCACAAGCTAATGGCCAGGTCGAAGCAATCAACAAAGTTCTTATAACTATGCTTCGACGGATGATAGGAATCCATAAAACCAGCTGGCACATGATGTTGTTTTCTGCATTGTGGGCATATCAGACATCTGTTAAATCCGCTACGGGGTTTACGCCCTTTCGGTTAGTCTATGGCATGGAAGCCATTCTCCCAATAGAATGTGAGATACCTTCTTTGAAGCTAGCTGTCGAACTCTTACCCAATACTTCTGCTAAAGAAGAACGTCTATTGTATCTTATGCAATTAGACGAGACCCGACGTGATGCCACTCTAGTAATAGAAGCCCAAAAGAAACGTGTCAAGGCACAGTATGACAAGCATGTCAAGCCTCACGTTTTCTCAGAAGGTGATCTTGTTCTTCTTTATGAACAAGATAAATATGTCTTAGGAGCTAGGAAATTCGAACCTATGTGGCGTGGTCCTTACATTGTTCTCCGAGTGTTGGAAAAAGGAGCATATGAGCTAGTTGGTTATGATGGTATACCTTTGAGTGAACCCAGGAATGGGTTGTACTTGAAGAAGTACTATGCATGAGTCATTTGTGCACAAGTACCTGTATTTTATGTATCATACTTTGTGTGTGTTACTTTAGTTTGCTTTTGATGTTATCTGGTCTCTACCCTTACGTGACGTTGTGATTGATTGTCAGATGTCGGAGTCTTCGCTACCTTATATTGGCTTCGCTGATGGTGCTAGCCGTAGTACTCAAAACTTAGCTTCAGCTGCATGGGCTATCTATGCCCCAACTAACGAGCTTATATCTTTACGAGGTGTATGTCTTGGCTGAGCAACCAACAACATCGCAGAGTATAGCGCCGTTATCGAATTATTGGTTGATGCTATCTCTCTCGGAATTCGCCATTGGGTTGTGCGACTTGACTCGCAGCTTGTAGTACTATAGCTAAGTAACGTCTACTCTATTCGAAGTCCTTCTTTGTTAAGGGTATATTTGCGGATTCGCCTCTTGGAATGGTATTTTGATCACATTGAATATCAGCATATTCCTAGACATCTTAATACATTAACATATGCTTTAGCTAATTATGTATTGGACAGACATTTGAACCATTTATAAATCAAACACATTAAAATTCACACAATGTAAAGTAATCCGACAGAAGCTGTCTGTATATATATAACGATCAAAAAGAGTTTTTTTTTACAAATGTTTGCCCGAAGACCAAAATATCAAAAATGAAGCTTATAGCTTCTACATAGTGACGTCAAGGATGACGTTCACGGTAACACGCGACTGTCCTAGCAACTTTGTGGAGCAGTCGACCCATGGCTGCTGATACCCCTATAGTATGACACTGATCGCGTCATGGAATCTCTTCCAGAGTCATCTCTGGAATGCTTGTTGTTAGGCCCTCTAAATTCTGTTCCACTACTTGGTAATCCTTGACATACTGTGGTAATGTTGCTGCTGCTTCTCCTCGCCGCTGAATCGAAGAAGTGCCAAGAGGTATATATGCTCCAACATCTGTGTTATCAACAAAAATTTTGTGTTAGTCTTCAAATACATCTAAAAGTACAAAAACATTTGAATATGGTTTAAAAAATTCAAAAACATTTAAAAAGAGAAAATTTGTGTACTTCTTACCGAGGTCTCCCCATTGAGCATCCTCAGGTAGTGCTAGATCTAGATCCCCTCGGAATTCCAGCCCGACGTACGCGTAGTCATCGACCATCAGCATCTAGTTTTGCAACCAGTCAAAGAAAATATCGTCATATCTGACGATTGGTCCTGCCATGTGTCGGGCCATGAGTTGACACCATCGTAACATCCTCGGATCTCTAGGACCCAAAAAGTTCCACTCATCCTGAAGTCTGAGTACAGGGACCCTCTCTAGGAAGAAGGACACTAACAACGATCCATAACCAAACTGTTTCAGTTCTCCCCGCCTGCACTTGGTTAGTTGCTTTTTGAGACTACGTAACACTGCATCAGCCCAGTTAAAAACTCGGGGCTCAGTACACTCGATGGCGTATTGGAAATAGCTCTGCAATTCCATATGGGGTGTCGCACTTCCCACCATCTGAGAAATAGTGAAAAGAATGGTTCAGAGAGTCAAATCAGTTACTCCCCAAATTGCCACTTTCCCTTTCTTCCTTTCTACCTCGGGTACGCAGTACTGATTGCAATATTCACTCATTTTTAGACCACCCCCTCTGCTACCAGTTAAACTGACATAGGACCCACGTCTGGATAATCTGGTCAAGAAATAGATGTCCTCAATGTCAATGGCTAATGTATGAGCTCCCACATTGAAAACTTGTTGGTCAGGATCCCACATACGGACTAGAAATTCCAATAATCGGACTTGGGCTCTCATGCCCGGGATACGGAAGTATTTTAAGAGGCCACAATATCTTAATGCGGCTATAGTGGGAAGATGGTTTTCGACATTTTCGTTATCCTCCTCTTGTTCTCATTCTCGCCACTCAAGCACCATGTTTGTGGCTATTTACCTACATAAGAAACATATGAAGAATATTAATAATTTTATTCATGGTGTAAATCTTTTTTATTGGCTAAACTTTGCAAAAAAATTTGAGTTCTGCGCTGCTCGTAGGTGACCTATTATGCACAGTGCGAAATTCTCGCAGGTGGCTTAAGGCCCACCTATGAGAATGAGTCATTCTCGCAGGTCCCGTATGGGCCACCTGCGAGAATGCCTCCACGCATTGAGGGTTCAAAAAATGACTTAAAACAAAAATTTTAACCAATGAAATCTAAAATTTTAAACCATGAAAAGATTGAGAATGAAGGACTTACCAAAATACTGCTGATGGTTTGTCAAATGGTCTCCCGTAGCTCCCAAAAATTGTCGCCGAATGCAGAGGGTAAAATGAGGGTTTTTTGGAACTCTATGGTAAAATGTGGAATGATATGGTAATTTTGATTATTTACCCATTTTAATTACTTTTTACTATGTCAATTTTGGGTTTTTATGTTTATTTAGTATTTAAACCTAATAACTAATGTGAAAATGAGTGTAATGACTTGCAGGTATGAAACATGGATGGTTATGGACAGATTTTTCTCCGGTGTGGTGTGATTTTGATTGTTTTTGATGGTTTTTACATAAAACCTCGAGCGCCCTTTTGTCCGTTCTTGCGCTCATGAAAAACATAAGAACGTGACCGAGTGTCATTTTATCACTTTTTCAGGCTCACGGAGATTATACGAAAAATGAACCCCCCCTGGAGTTTCCTTTAAGCTCTTTTCAGACTCTCTAAACATGAAAAGATTGCCAAGCGACTTGCTATTTTCACGCTCGATAAATTATTTGAAGTGTGCATCTTTCGAGCGATAGTTTAACCCTTTTTTGGTCTCGTTGGACTATTGTACGAAAAAGGAACTGAGAGAGTTCTCTTTTAAGTGTTTTTCCAAACTCTATAATCTTGAAAAACCTTCGAGTTTACTATCTCTGGACTCGTTAAACAAACATTGATAGACCCGTGATGGGACCGAACCACTCCTTCTTAGGGTTTGTTAAAAATACTCTGAGGGACTAGTCCGAAGGATGAGATTATATCCACAAGCACATGTGATCCTCTTCAATCTTGCGTAAAAATAAAGAGGTACTTGCCAGAAATGGTGGGGGAAAATTTGGGAAAGGGATATGTTTCGTATTTATATTGATTGGAAGCAAGCGTCGCTCTTGAACATGACACCCCCTATTCATCATTGAAGTTGGTTTGAGAAATCCATCTGTCTCTCTTTCGATTAATTACAAGGTTATTCCATGTGTCGTCTTTGAGTCAATGCTGCCAAATCATTGGTCGTGTCGTTCATATGTTCAAGAGAAGTCCATCTAAAACCTATATTGAATTGGCCATCTGCAGTTATCCATTCTCTCCGTGTCGGCCTTCCTTGTGTCCGGTCCAATTTGTAAAATGCTCTGTTTCACTTTCAAACTCTGTTACTCATTCCGTGTCATTGATGGGGGATACATTAAGGCCCTCCTGTGATGAGTTTTGTTCTATCGACTTCAGCTCATTATCCGGAATCAAGACTTAGAAATTATTTTAGTACCTTGGAGCTTGCATGCCTCAATGGCAGGTTTCCTCACTTTCGACAGTGGGTTTACATCATTGACCCTTGATCGAAAGATTTCGTCGGATGTTCGACATCAAATCATTTATTCATAGTCGATGGATTTTACTTTAGTACCTTGGGAGTCATTGACATCAATGGTGATTTCCCTCACACTTGTTAACGGTATACATCAATGATCAGTAATCAATTGGTTTTTGCCATGTTCAACTTCAACACATATAATCACGTGGTTAGATTCGTACTTTAGGAGACGAGATTGAAGACCCTGGATATGATCTTTATGATCCAGGTTGCGATGGAGTATGTATAATTTGTGACACATAGATCCACTGTGTATGTTTCGTGGCTATGTCGTCTTGATTTGGAAATTTCTTGCATAGATCCACAGTGTATTCAAGTGGCTATGCTATATTGTGACGGCATGGATCCACAGTGTATGATTGGTGGCCATGACTTTTGTTTATAAAGTCATCAGTCTATGATATGAGTATGGGAATTCCTACCTTGGAATTGATATATATGATATTCTGCCGATGCTTGGATGTTTGCAGGTTTCCGATTAGATGTGCTCTTGGTTCTTGACACACACATGCAGCTTACAAAGTCAATCGACTGTCACTGGTTCCAATATCAAACTTTGGGGGGCATTCTGTTATCCATAATTTTGGTTGCCATGATGATGTAATGATGATGGAGAACTTAGGCTCTTCACTAGAACACTTTCATGAGAAAAGTTACCTTTGCCTTTTTACAGAAATCATACTTTTAAGGAAGGTTCGCAGGCTACCTATATATTTACCTACGAGAAAGAATTATTCTCACAGACCACCTTAATGTAGGGTGTGAGAAGTTTGCACTGTACCTAACTGCTAGGGTGCAAACCACTTCTAAAGGAAGGAAAAAGGATAAATTCTTGAGACTTCTAGAAGGGAATCTTCCAGAAGGATGAGTTGGCATTTGAATGGTTATCTAAGTACTGGCTTTCCTGATATCTTGAGATCATTCCTATCCTGGTAACTAATCCATTCTTTCCTATATATTGAGGGGAATGCTCATGGAAAAGGTTAGAGGAAAACTAGCAAGAGATCTATTGGAGAATTAGTGGAAGATTGTGTGAAGGACTGATGCTACAACAGCTAAGGAACTCCAGCAAGGTTATCAAAAGTGGCTGATCTCCTTCATGCAAGTGAGCAAGTGTGTGTGTTAGAGATTGGAGCCATCAAAAGGAGGTTTGCAACATCAAGGCCTAGGTTGTAAGTTTCACTTTCAATCAATTTAATACAATAACATGTCCCTTTCCCATAAAGCTAATGTTACTTTATTGTATAACTCCTTGATCATATACATAGATTAGCTATTGAATATATTGAATTGTCTTCACTTCGATTGGTTTGTATTGTTCTGGTCTGGACGACGCAAGAGCATTGGAGTGAAGCTGGTACAAGAAATACCCAAGGAAGCGATCTTAAGGTATGTTCATGATTCCTGCCTCTTAGTTCATTCAATAGTCGTAATCTAGGGAAAGAGTATTATTCTGTCATGATTTGTTCTAGATCCAGGTGGATCTAGGGAGATCGGTTCGTGTCCACACTTACAGATTTATCCATTAACACAACACGATGACAAAATAATTACCCTATGTTTTGATATATAGATTAATGTCAACTGTTCCTCTCTTGAACCCTTTGTCTTGGAGATTCGTGTCTAGTTTGTGATACTAGGCACGAGGGGCTTGTTTTAACCCATATAAAGCTTTCTTCAGCTTGCATACAAAATCAGGGTTATCAGACAGTTCAAAACCCTCTGGTTGTTCCATATATATTTCTTCGTTTAAATCTCCATTTAGAAAAGATGAATTGACATCCATTTGATAAACTTTAAACCTTTTATGACAAGCATAGGAAAGAAATATTCTGATAGCTTCTAATCTTGCTACGGGCACAAATGTTTCATCAAAATCCAGTCCTTCTATTTGAGCATAGCCTTTATAGACCAATATTTCTTTGTTCCTAGCAACTTATCCCTACTCATTCAACTTATTCTTAAAGATCCATTTGGAACCAATGATATTTTTATCTTCAGGTCTAGAAACCATCTCCCACGTATTGTTTTTCTCAATCTAATCAAGTTATTCATTCATGGCTTTAACCCAATGGTCACCTTTGCTAGCTTCATTAAAATTCTTGGGTTCTAGCATGGATATGAAGGCTATATTTGATTATTTAGTGTTTTTGATTATCTTTCTCCTAGTTTGTACACCTTTGTCTTTTTCACCAATTATCTGACTTGCAGGATGATTCTTTTGAGTGATTCTAGAGGAGGAATTTGATGCTGTCTGCTGATTTGAGTCTGTCTGAATATTTGCATCTTCATCTGGCTTAGAGTCTTCTTGTTCTGATTCTTGGACCCGTTCGAATTCAAATTCATCTATATCCTTTGTTGGTGATTCAATATTGTTCACCTCTCTTTCTGGGATTCCTTCATCAACTTTTATGTCAATACAGTCAACCAATCTATGCAGCCTCTTATTATAGCATCTATATCCTTTATTGTTTGTAGCATACCCTAAGAATATGCCTTCATCA
>JZKD02S1953162.1:31691-46347 GCA_000966675.3 Picea glauca
ATTAGAGGAAGAAGAAGGTATATCCATGGATACACAATCAAGCTTCTGATCAAAAGAAATAAGTCTCCATCTTCTCCATTTTCTTTTATACATTCTTCTACAATACATCTCATAGTTTTATGCTCGAATCTCAGAGTTAGACACACAGATGAGTTGTTGAGTGTTATTCTTATATTCTTCTAAGATATTTTCTTATATGATCATGGAGTATTTTCAGCCACACATATGGTTTTCAAATATTTTGTAATGAATAATATATTTCATGAATAGAAGTCCACAAAGAATTGCTTCTGGGTTGATCTCGATTGTGCTTTGTAACCTTGTTTTCAGAATATAAAGTATTTGAGGTTGAACTATCAAATTCTCTTTTGATTGTTATTACAGTACTCTGTTAAAATTCTTTGAGATGATAAAATCATTCTCTCCTATGAATAATATATGGATGTATTTATATATTATTAAGAAGATTGTGTGTGAACAGGATGAGTTTAGATACATAGAAATGTCTTCGGCTTCCAAACATAAGGTTGGAAGAAAGGTTACAGATTGTCACATTAACTCGAGAGATTTTGTTATGAAGGCCAACCTATATGTCATGATCTTAGGATCTTATGACATAGTGATCGGTATGAAATGGTTGGAATCACATGACGCGATACTCAACTGTAAGGCAAAATAATTAAGTTTGACTGATGATGTGGGACATAGAAGAGTGATTGTATGAAGAAACTAGAGAGTGTCCTTGAGGTTCATTTCTTCCCTACAGCTACAGAAGAGCATGCACAAAGGATGTCAGTTGTATGAAATATTATCACTAAACGACAAGGGCAAGGCATCAAGATTAAAAAACATTCCAGTAGTACGAGAGTTTGCGGACGTGTTTCCAGAAGAGTTACCAAACTTGCCGCCTGAAAGAGAGTTGGAATTTACCATCGACTTGAAACTTGGAACTGAATCGATAACAAGGACACCTTATCCTATTTCGACGCCTGAGTTACAGGAGTTGAAAATGCAACTAAAGGAGTTGTTGGACCTGGGACTTATATGTCCAAGTGTGTCACCTTGGGGTGCGCCTGTTATTTTCATAAGAAAGAAGGATGGGTCGTGGAGACTCTGTATTGACTACCGTCAATTGAACAAGGTGATGATCAAGAACCGGTATCCTTTGCCAAGAATAGACGATTTGTTTGATCAAATGAAAGGCGCGATGGTGTTTTCAAAGATTGACTTGAGATCAGGTTATCACCAGTTACGAATTAAAGAGGAATAAATTCCTAAGACCACTTTCAAGAGGAGGTTTGGACACTACAAGTTTACTGTTTTATCGTTTGGATTGACAAACACACCGAGGGTATTCATGAGTTTGATGAATGGGGTGTTTTGTGAATACCTGGAAAATTTTGTTCAAGTATTCATTGATGACATACTGATATATTCTCGGACGACGGAAGAACATGACGAACATTTACGCTTGGTACTACAGTGTTTACGATAAAACAAATTATACAGGAAACTGTCAAAATGTTCTTTCTACAAAACAAAGATTCATTACTTGGGGCACATTATATCCAGTGAAGGTATAGTTGTGGATCTAGCAAAATTAGAGGCTATTATGGAATGGCCTGCGCCAACAAACGTACAATAAGTATGTATCTTTATGGGTTTAGCAGGATATTACTGACGGTTCGTCGAAGGTTTTTAGAAGGTAGAAAATCCGATAATGAAATTGCAGAAGAAAAAAAAGAAGTTTTTATGGACCGAGAAATGCACAGAATCATTTCAAAGGCTCAAGGAATTGTTGACAACATTTCCGATACTAAAGGTCCGCAACATGGACAAGGAATTCTTGGTATGCACAAACACATCCAAGGAAGGCTTAGGCAGAGTCTTGATGCAAGACAGTCGAGTGATCGCTTACATCTCAAGGAAATTAGGAAATCATGAGGAGGACTATGCAACACATGATTTAGAGTTATTGGCCATTGTGTATGCCTTGAGAGTGTGGAGACACTATCTGATTGGATGGAAATTCGAACTAAAAATAGATCTTTGTGGATTGCAACACATATTTACGCAGAGTGACTTGAACACACGACAAAGGCATTGGTGAGAATTTCTTAGGGAATATGATTTCGAGATTACTTACATAAAAGGAAGATTGAACAGAGTGGAAGATGCGTTGAGTTGGAGACCATGCATATTCTCGGTGATACCTCTTCAGACGAATCTTTGAGAAAAGATTCTAGCTATACAGTTCGACGATGACTGATATAAATAGGTTAAGGAAAATATCGGACAAGACACCATTATGGTACCAAAGCTTGAAGGTTATACATTAGACAATGACGGATTGATGAGGTATAATAACTGGATTTACGTACTACCTAACGACGAATTGAGAAGTTTGATCTTAAGTGAAACTCATAAAGTAGTGTACATGGCTCATCTAGGAGTCACAAAGATGAGGGCAGACCTTAAGCCCTTATTCTTTTGGAAAGGAATGAAAGAAGACATAGTTAGCTACGTGGAGAGATGTATAGAATGCCAGCAAGTGAAAGCTAAACATAGACATCCTGTAGGATTACTACAGCCACACGTCATTCCAGAATCGAAATGGGAGGTCATTTCGATGGAATTTTTTGTTGGATTGTCGTTGACGGAAACGAGGCATGACTCAATTTTAATGGTAATTGACACTCTGACGAAGAGTGCACATTTTATTCCTATACGTATGACGTATCAGGTGTCATACATAGCAAGATTTTTTGTTAGCGAGATTGTGAGATTACATGGCGTGCCAAAAAGGATCATATCAGATAGAGGATCGGTGTTTACAAGACGTTTTTAGACCAGTTTCTAAGAGGCCTTGGGAACACAACTTAACTTTAGTACAATGTATCACCCTGAGACCGATAGGCAGAACGAAAGAACGAACCAAATTTTGGAAGATATGTTATGTATGTTGTAATGGACCAACAAAAACGTTGGGAAGATTTCTTTCCACTGGTAGAGTTTGCGTACAACAACAACTATCAAAGTACCATTAAGATGGAACTGTTTGAGTTTCTTTACGGGCGACTATGTCAGATGCCATTGAGTTGGGATTGACTTGAGGATAGGGTCTTGGTAGGACCATAAGTGATCCAAGAAATGGAAGAACAAATGAAAATGATAAGACAAAGGATTAAAGAAGTGCAAGATCAGCAGAAGAGTTATGCTGATGTGCATCATGTCGACTGCAATTATGAAGTTGGTGATCGATTTTTCTTGTGGGTGAAACTGCACAAGAGTTCGATCAAGTTTGGAAAGGGTTCTAAAATCTCTCCTAGGTTTGTGGGACCTTTTGAAGTTGTGGAAAAGAAAGGACCCGTGGCCTACCAACTGGCGTTGCTTGATTCTTTGAGGCGTATGCACAATGTTTTTCATGTATCTGTNGACACTATCTGATTGGATGGAAATTCGAACTAAAAATAGATCTTTGTGGATTGCAACACATATTTACGCAGAGTGACTTGAACACACGACAAAGGCATTGGTGAGAATTTCTTAGGGAATATGATTTCGAGATTACTTACATAAAAGGAAGATTGAACAGAGTGGAAGATGCGTTGAGTTGGAGACCATGCATATTCTCGGTGATACCTCTTCAGACGAATCTTTGAGAAAAGATTCTAGCTATACAGTTCGACGATGACTGATATAAATAGGTTAAGGAAAATATCGGACAAGACACCATGATGGTACCAAAGCTTGAAGGTTATACATTAGACAATGACGGATTGATGAGGTATAATAACTGGATTTACGTACTACCTAACGACGAATTGAGAAGTTTGATCTTAAGTGAAACTCATAAAGTAGTGTACATGGCTCATCTAGGAGTCACGAAGATGAGGGCAGACCTTAAGCCCTTATTCTTTTGGAAAGGAATGAAAGAAGACATAGTTAGCTACGTGGAGAGATGTATAGAATGCTAGCAAGTGAAAGCTAAACATAGACATCCTGTAGGATTACTACAGCCACACGTCATTCCAGAATCGAAATGGGAGGTCATTTCGATGGAATTTTTTGTTGGATTGTCGTTGACGAAAACGAGGCATGACTCAATTTTAATGGTAATTGACACTCTGATGAAGAGTGCACATTTTATTCCTATACGTATGACGTATCAGGTGTCATACATAGCAATATTTTTTTTTAGCGAGATTGTGAGATTACATGGCGTGCCAAAAAGGATCATATCCGATAGAGGATCGGTGTTTACAAGACGTTTTTAGACCAGTTTCTAAGAGGCCTTGGGAACACAACTTAACTTTAGTACAATGTATCACCCTGAGACCGATAGGCAGAAAGAAAGAACGAACCAAATTTTGGAAGATATGTTATGTATGTTGTAATGGACCAACAAAAACGTTGGGAAGATTTCTTTCCACTGGTAGAGTTTGCGTACAACAACAACTATCAAAGTACCATTAAGATGGAACTGTTTGAGTTTCTTTACGGGCGACTATGTCGGATGCCATTGAGTTGGGATTGACTTGAGGATAGGGTCTTGGTAGGACCATAAGTGATCCAAGAAATGGAAGAAAAAATGAAAATGATAAGACAAAGAATTAAAGAAGTGCAAGATCAGCAGAAGAGTTATGCTGATGTGCATCATGTTGACTGCAATTATGAAGTTGGTGATCGATTTTTCTTGTGGGTGAAACTGCACAAGAGTTCGATCAAGTTTGGAAAGGGTGCTAAACTCTCTCCTAGGTTTGTGGGACCTTTTGAAGTTGTGGAAAAGAAAGGACCCGTGGCCTACCAACTGGCGTTGCTTGATTCTTTGAGGCGTATGCACAATGTTTTTCATGTATCTGTNCACGGATGACTCAACTGTCGAGGCATGGTTGTAGAACATGGCGATGTGATTTTCACTTCATGACTACACCTCCAACATGAAGGTATGCATGGCGGTCTTTTAGCTGAAGGGGAGTTCTCTTCTATGGTGGAAGACGCTCCTACCTCAACTAAAAATGACAGTCAAAGACGTGTAATGGGAATTGTTCAAGGAAAGATTTCGGGAGAGGTATTTTTCAGAGGAATCCATTGAGAGACAACCCAATGAGTTCAACACCTTACGACAGGGTGGTCATACAATGCCTGAGTATGAGGCCTGATTCATGGAGCTGCTTAAGTATGCTCCACATCTGAACACAGAGAAGATAAAGGTCAACAAGTTTGTGTTCAACCTTAACTCCAACATTACTTATGCCTCAAACGTTGCATGATGTGGTCTAGAAGGCCCTCATAGCTGAGGAATAGCTAACCAGTGGGGGTTAGGGCCGAAATCCTGCAAGCTCGACTGGACATACGACATCTAGTATGTAGTAGCATCAGACACCATCTAGACAAACATCAGGGTACCAAGATACATCGAGAGGATCCATGTTCACGAAACCTCGATGATCAATTCCTTAGCAGAGGAATCCCTATAGAGGATCATCGCATCAGTAGAAACACCGCCTACAACAACAATAGTTTAGGCATGTTCAGCAGAACAAACCGGGAGATCAGACTGGTAGGCCAATAGCTTCTACTTCGGGGACCAGGAATACTGGACCGAAGACCGGGTGCTGGTCATGTGGAGAGCCACATTACCAGCTAGACTTTCTGGTTGAGAAGGCCAGAGAGGTCAAATCGACAGGACACACTACAGTTGGAGATTTGGGAAAGGCCCACAGGATTCGCCCAACGGTGAATAACCACTAGGCCGAGCACGAGTCCATTGTGCTCGAGATGTCAAGTACCATCGCCGACCAAAATTTTAGTGTTTTGATAGATACAAGTTCTACAGAGAGCTTTATTTCTGGTCCAGTGCTAAAACTAATTAAGGTAAAGGTAGTCGAGAAGGACGAGTTTAGATATGTAGAAATGGATTCAGGTGCCAAACAGAAGCTTGGAGGAAAGGTTATAGACTGTTGCATTAACTTGGGATATTTTGTAACTAAGGCCAACCTATATGTCACAATCTTAGGATCTTATGACATAGTGATCAGTATGGACTGGTTGGAATCGCATGACACGATACTCAACTATAAGACAAAACAGTTAAGTTTGACTGATGATTTGGGACAAAAAAGAGTGATTGTAGGAAGAAACCAAGGAGTGTCCATGAGGTTCATTTATTCCTTACATATACAAAAGAGCATGTGCAAGGGATGTAAGTTATATGCAATCTTAAAACTAAACGACAAGGGAAAGGCAGAAGGATTATAAAACCTTGCAAGAGTATGAGAGTTTGTTGACATGTTTCCAAAAGAGTTACCAGGCCTGCCGCCCAGAAGAGAGTTGGAGTTTACAATCGACTTGAAACCTGGAACTGAATCGATAGGAAGAACGCCTTATCAAATGTCAACACATGAGTTACAGGAGTTGAAAATGCAACTGAAGGAGTTGTTGGACCTAGGACTTATACATCCAAGTGTGTCACCTTGGGGTGTGCCTATTATTTTCATACGAAAGAAGGATGGGTCATGGAGACTTTGTATTGACTACTGTCAATTGAACAAGGCGATGATCAAGAACCAATATTCATTGCCAAGAATAGACGATCAGGGTATCACTAGTTACAAATTAAAGAGGAAGATATTCTTAAGACCGCATTCAAGACAAGGTTTGGACACTACGAGTTTACCATTTTACCATTTGGACTGACAAATGCCCTAGGGGTATTCATGATTTTGATGAATGGAGTGTTACGTGAATACTTGGACAAGTTTTATCAAGTATTCATTGATGAGATACTGATATATTCTCGGATGAAGGAAGAACATTACAAACATTTAAGCTTGGTACTACAATGTTTACAAGAAACCAATTTATACAGGAAACTGTTGAAATGCTTTTTTTACCAATCAAAGATTCAATACTTGGGGCACGTTATATGCGATGAAGGTATAGTTGTGGATATCGCAAAGGTAGAGGCTATTATGGAATGGCCTGCGCTGACAAATGTACAATAAGTACACAGATTTATGGGTTTACTAGGATATTACTGACGATTCGTCGAAGGTTTTTGGAAGATAGCAAATCTGATCACAGAATTACAGAAGAAAAACAAGATGTTTTTATGGACCGAGAAATGCGCAGAAGCATTTCCAGGGCTCAAGGAGCTATTGATGACAACACCAATACTAAAATTCCCCAACATGGACAAGGAATTATGGGTATGTTTGGATGCATCCAAGGAAGGTTTAGGTGGAGTATTGATGCAAGATGGTTGAGTGATCGCTTACATCTCAAGGAAATTAAGAAATCATGGGGAGAACTACACAATGCATGATTTGGAGTTAATGGCCATTATGTATGCCTTGAGAGTGTGGAGACACTATCTGATTGGAAGAAAATTTGAACTAAAAACATATCACTGTGGATTGAAGAACATATTTATGCAGAGTGACTTGAACGCGTGACAATGGCGTTGGTCAAAATTACTGAGGGAATATGATTTTGAGATTACTTACATAAAAGAAATGATGAACGTAGTGGTAGATGCGTTGATTCGAATACCACACATATTCTCGGTGATACCTCTTTAGATGAATCTTCGAGAAAATATTCTAACTATACAGTTCGACGATGACTGGTATAAAGAGGTTAAGGAAAATATTGGACAAGACACCATGATGGTACCAAAGTTTGAAGGTTATACATCGGAAAATGACAGATTGTTGAGGTATAACAATATAATTTACATACCACCTAATAGAAAATAAATAATTTTGATCCTGAGTGAAGTGCACCGAGCAGTGTACATGGCTCATACGGGAGTCACGAAGATGAGGGTAGACCTTAAGCCTTTATTCTTCTAGAAAGGAATGAAAGAAAACATAGTCAGCTACGTGGCGAGATGTATGGAATGTTAGCAAGTGAAAGTTCAACATAGACATCCGACAGGATTACTACATCCACACGCTATTCTAGAATTGAAATGGGAGGTCATTTTGATGGACTTTATAGTTGGATTTCCACTGACGGTAAGGAGACATGACTCAATTTTCGTGGTAGTTGACACTCTAACAAAGAGTGCACATTTTATTCCCATATGTATGATGTATCAGGCACCATACATAGCTATAGGTTTTGTCAACGAGATTATAAGGTTGCATGGTGTGCCAAAAAGGATCATATCCGATAGAGGATCGATGTTTACAAGACATTTTGGGACCATCTTCCTAGAGACTTTGGGGACACAACTGAACTTTAGTATAACATATCACCTTGAGACAAACGGGTAGATAGAAAGAACAAACCAAATTTTGGAAGAGATGTTGCGTATGTATGTGATGGACCAACAAAAGCATTGGGAAGAGTTCTTGCAACTGGTAGAGTTTGTGTACAACAACTATCAAAGTACCGTTAAGATGGCACCATTTGAGTTTCTTTACAGGTGACCATGTCGGACCCCATTGAGCTAGGACCGACTTGAGGATAGGGTCCTGGTAGGACTAGAAGTGATCCAAGAAATGGAAGAAAAAATGAAAATGATAAGACAAAGGATTAAAGAAGCGTAAGATCGATAGAAGAGTTATGTTGATGCGCATCGCATTGACCGCAATAATGAAGTTGGCGATCGAGTTTTCTTGTGGGTGAAACCGCACAAAAGTTCAATCAAGTTTGGAAATGGTGCTAAACTCTCTCCTAGGTTCGTGGGACATCATGTTAGTGACCCTACACATGTGATTGACATGAGTTCTTTGCAGGTGTTGGACGAGGGTACACTCATGGCGGAGCCAATCTGCATTTTGGACCATCACATTCTATAACTACATCGTCAAACAGTCGATCAGGTCAAGGTCCAGTGGGACAAGTATAGTCCACACTTAGCTACTGTAACATCCCTCTCTTGCAAGCACATGTTATCGAATTACTTTTTGAGGACACTTGAGTGCAAGTGATCTGGTTATAGTACATGGTTATTGTTTTGCTAATGGATTTTTATGATGATGTTGATGGTTGTGATTTAATGTTATTTGATATATATGTATTGATAGATTCTATTGATGATTTTTCCTTGAGTGTGAAGGACACTTGATAGATTGTGGATGTCAATGGCATCAATGGACCTCCTTGGACTCTAGATTGAGTTAGGGAGTGGATTGTATTGGTTTTAGTATTTCATTTATGCGTATGTGACATATGATCGATTATAGTATGATTTTGTATATGGATCATTGACAATTTTTTGTTGATGGATGCAAGTTGACGATTTCTTGCTAATCTGACTCACATAAGGAGTAAAGGGGCCATGCTCATAGACCAAATATTGAGGGAGAGGCGTGTAGAGTCCTTGTCAAAACCTACAGGTACTCATGTTGTGTCTCGAATTGTAGGTTAACGATTACCTAGTTCGAGAGGTCCATGATGTTGTGAGGGCAGATTGAGACAGTCGCTCACGAAGATTTCTAAGGGGCGTGCAATAAGGCANCACGGATGACTCAACTGTCGAGGCATGGTTGTAGAACATGGCGATGTGATTTTCACTTCATGACTACACCTCCAACATGAAGGTATGCATGGCGGTCTTTTAGCTGAAGGGGAGTTCTCTTCTATGGTGGAAGACGCTCCTACCTCAACTAAAAATGACAGTCAAAGACGTGTAATGGGAATTGTTCAAGGAAAGATTTCGGGAGAGGTATTTTTCAGAGGAATCCATTGAGAGACAACCCAATGAGTTCAACACCTTACGACAGGGTGGTCATACAATGCCTGAGTATGAGGCCTGATTCATGGAGCTGCTTAAGTATGCTCCACATCTGAACACAGAGAAGATAAAGGTCAACAAGTTTGTGTTCAACCTTAACTCCAACATTACTTATGCCTCAAACGTTGCATGATGTGGTCTAGAAGGCCCTCATAGCTGAGGAATAGCTAACCAGTGGGGGTTAGGGCCGAAATCCTGCAAGCTCGACTGGACATACGACATCTAGTATGTAGTAGCATCAGACACCATCTAGACAAACATCAGGGTACCAAGATACATCGAGAGGATCCATGTTCACGAAACCTCGATGATCAATTCCTTAGCAGAGGAATCCCTATAGAGGATCATCGCATCAGTAGAAACACCGCCTACAACAACAATAGTTTAGGCATGTTCAGCAGAACAAACCGGGAGATCAGACTGGTAGGCCAATAGCTTCTACTTCGGGGACCAGGAATACTGGACCGAAGACCGGGTGCTGGTCATGTGGAGAGCCACATTACCAGCTAGACTTTCTGGTTGAGAAGGCCAGAGAGGTCAAATCGACAGGACACACTACAGTTGGAGATTTGGGAAAGGCCCACAGGATTCGCCCAACGGTGAATAACCACTAGGCCGAGCACGAGTCCATTGTGCTCGAGATGTCAAGTACCATCGCCGACCAAAATTTTAGTGTTTTGATAGATACAAGTTCTACAGAGAGCTTTATTTCTGGTCCAGTGCTAAAACTAATTAAGGTAAAGGTAGTCGAGAAGGACGAGTTTAGATATGTAGAAATGGATTCAGGTGCCAAACAGAAGCTTGGAGGAAAGGTTATAGACTGTTGCATTAACTTGGGATATTTTGTAACTAAGGCCAACCTATATGTCACAATCTTAGGATCTTATGACATAGTGATCAGTATGGACTGGTTGGAATCGCATGACACGATACTCAACTATAAGACAAAACAGTTAAGTTTGACTGATGATTTGGGACAAAAAAGAGTGATTGTAGGAAGAAACCAAGGAGTGTCCATGAGGTTCATTTATTCCTTACATATACAAAAGAGCATGTGCAAGGGATGTAAGTTATATGCAATCTTAAAACTAAACGACAAGGGAAAGGCAGAAGGATTATAAAACCTTGCAAGAGTATGAGAGTTTGTTGACATGTTTCCAAAAGAGTTACCAGGCCTGCCGCCCAGAAGAGAGTTGGAGTTTACAATCGACTTGAAACCTGGAACTGAATCGATAGGAAGAACGCCTTATCAAATGTCAACACATGAGTTACAGGAGTTGAAAATGCAACTGAAGGAGTTGTTGGACCTAGGACTTATACATCCAAGTGTGTCACCTTGGGGTGTGCCTATTATTTTCATACGAAAGAAGGATGGGTCATGGAGACTTTGTATTGACTACTGTCAATTGAACAAGGCGATGATCAAGAACCAATATTCATTGCCAAGAATAGACGATCAGGGTATCACTAGTTACAAATTAAAGAGGAAGATATTCTTAAGACCGCATTCAAGACAAGGTTTGGACACTACGAGTTTACCATTTTACCATTTGGACTGACAAATGCCCTAGGGGTATTCATGATTTTGATGAATGGAGTGTTACGTGAATACTTGGACAAGTTTTATCAAGTATTCATTGATGAGATACTGATATATTCTCGGATGAAGGAAGAACATTACAAACATTTAAGCTTGGTACTACAATGTTTACAAGAAACCAATTTATACAGGAAACTGTTGAAATGCTTTTTTTACCAATCAAAGATTCAATACTTGGGGCACGTTATATGCGATGAAGGTATAGTTGTGGATATCGCAAAGGTAGAGGCTATTATGGAATGGCCTGCGCTGACAAATGTACAATAAGTACACAGATTTATGGGTTTACTAGGATATTACTGACGATTCGTCGAAGGTTTTTGGAAGATAGCAAATCTGATCACAGAATTACAGAAGAAAAACAAGATGTTTTTATGGACCGAGAAATGCGCAGAAGCATTTCCAGGGCTCAAGGAGCTATTGATGACAACACCAATACTAAAATTCCCCAACATGGACAAGGAATTATGGGTATGTTTGGATGCATCCAAGGAAGGTTTAGGTGGAGTATTGATGCAAGATGGTTGAGTGATCGCTTACATCTCAAGGAAATTAAGAAATCATGGGGAGAACTACACAATGCATGATTTGGAGTTAATGGCCATTATGTATGCCTTGAGAGTGTGGAGACACTATCTGATTGGAAGAAAATTTGAACTAAAAACATATCACTGTGGATTGAAGAACATATTTATGCAGAGTGACTTGAACGCGTGACAATGGCGTTGGTCAAAATTACTGAGGGAATATGATTTTGAGATTACTTACATAAAAGAAATGATGAACGTAGTGGTAGATGCGTTGATTCGAATACCACACATATTCTCGGTGATACCTCTTTAGATGAATCTTCGAGAAAATATTCTAACTATACAGTTCGACGATGACTGGTATAAAGAGGTTAAGGAAAATATTGGACAAGACACCATGATGGTACCAAAGTTTGAAGGTTATACATCGGAAAATGACAGATTGTTGAGGTATAACAATATAATTTACATACCACCTAATAGAAAATAAATAATTTTGATCCTGAGTGAAGTGCACCGAGCAGTGTACATGGCTCATACGGGAGTCACGAAGATGAGGGTAGACCTTAAGCCTTTATTCTTCTAGAAAGGAATGAAAGAAAACATAGTCAGCTACGTGGCGAGATGTATGGAATGTTAGCAAGTGAAAGTTCAACATAGACATCCGACAGGATTACTACATCCACACGCTATTCTAGAATTGAAATGGGAGGTCATTTTGATGGACTTTATAGTTGGATTTCCACTGACGGTAAGGAGACATGACTCAATTTTCGTGGTAGTTGACACTCTAACAAAGAGTGCACATTTTATTCCCATATGTATGATGTATCAGGCACCATACATAGCTATAGGTTTTGTCAACGAGATTATAAGGTTGCATGGTGTGCCAAAAAGGATCATATCCGATAGAGGATCGATGTTTACAAGACATTTTGGGACCATCTTCCTAGAGACTTTGGGGACACAATTGAACTTTAGTATAACATATCACCTTGAGACAAACGGGTAGATAGAAATAACAAACCAAATTTTGGAAGAGATGTTGCGTATGTATGTGATGGACCAACAAAAGCATTGGGAAGAGTTCTTGCAACTGGTAGAGTTTGTGTACAACAACTATCAAAGTACCGTTAAGATGGCACCATTTGAGTTTCTTTACAGGTGACCATGTCGGACCCCATTGAGCTAGGATCGACTTGAGGATAGGGTCCTGGTAGGACTAGAAGTGATTCAAGAAATGGAAGAAAAAATGAAAATGATAAGACAAAGGATTAAAGAAGCTTAAGATCGATAGAAGAGTTATGTTGATGCGCATCGCATTGACCGCAATAATGAAGTTGGCAATCGAGTTTTCTTGTGGGTGAAACTGCACAAAAGTTCAATCAAGTTTGGAAATGGTGCTAAACTCTCTCCTAGGTTCGTGGGACATCATGTTAGTGACCCTACACATGTGATTGACATGATTTCTTTGCAGGTGTTGGACGAGGGTACACTCATGGCGGAGCCAATCCGCATTCTGGACCATCACATTCTATAACTACATCGTCAAACAGTCGATCAGGTCAAGGTCCAGTGGGACAAGTATAGTCCACACTTAGCTATTGTAACATCCCTCTCTTGCAAGAACATGTTATCGAATTACTTTTTGAGGACACTTGAGTGCAAGTGATCTGGTTATAGTACATGGTTATTGTTTTGCTAATGGATTTTTATGATGATGTTGATGGTTGTGATTTAATGTTATTTGATATATATGTATTGATAGATTCTATTGATGATTTTTCCTTGAGTGTGAAGGACACTTGATAGATTGTGGATGTCGATGGCATCAATGGACCTCCTTGGACTCTAGATTGAGTTAGGGAGTGGATTGTATTGGTTTTAGTATTTCATTTATGCGTATGTGACATATGATCGATTATAGTATGATTTTGTATATGGATCATTGACAATTTTTTGTTGATGGATGTAAGTTGACGATTTCTTGCTAATCTGACTCACATAAGGAGTAAAGGGGCCATGCTCATAGACCAAATATTGAGGGAGATGCGTGTAGAGTCCTTGTCAAAACCTACAGGTACTCCTGTTGTGTCTCGAATTGTAGGTTAACGATTACCTAGTTCGATAGGTCCATGATGTTGTGAGGGCAGATTGAGACAGTCGCTCACGAAGATTTCTAAGGGGCGTGCAATAAGGCAGTGTCCTTATTCCTTAGAATCCCTTAGTCTCTCACAAGGTCACCCAAATGGAGTGTTGACTCCAAGGGTTGGACAACTACCAAAACCAGTCAAAGGCGAGTGGCACCCTTGGAGCATGGAGTGCGTCTTGAGGGGCACCTCACAAAAGTAACACTTGAGTCAATGAATCTAGGTGGCCTAGAAAACCTTGAGAGAATAATTAAACCTTGTAAAATATTTAAACATTTTCAGATTTAATTAATTAATTTAAGGATTAAAAATATTAATTTTACATCCCAAATGAAAGTCTAAGCCTATTCAAAATTTAAGCCTAAGTCTAAGATGGGTAAGAAGATTAAAACTAGATTATAAATTAAATAAAAAGGGGATGAAGTAAATCAAGCTTAGAATTAAAAATAAGTTAAATATATCTAAAAGATTTGATTTAAGGCACATATGTGTAAAAAAATATTAAAAGGGGGTTTTTAAAAATGAGAATGAAACAAAGATGAGAGAATGTGTACGCATAGAAAGGAATATAGAGTCTCGTTAACACTAGTCTAACTAGAGAAGAATCCTATTTTAACTCAACTCATAT
>JZKD02S1953173.1:16233-30676 GCA_000966675.3 Picea glauca
TGAAGGATATTGTCGTGATTTAAGCATTTCACACTTTCACAATTCAGAGATTCTGCGATGAGGCATCTTGACTCTTCATGTTGTGAGCTCCGAAAAGGAGCTTGGTTTCTCTAGCTCCCTCCTCTACGTGACCACAGGTGGTGACCACCGGTTACAGCGACATTTCACCTTTTCGGTATTTCAGCATTCGTACCAGACGCGATCCCCAAAATTCTGAGGCGGATCTTATCTACACTAGGTCCTTCCTCCACGTGACCACATGCGATGACCATTGTCTGCGCTAAAATGCGATGCAACCTCATGATCTTCATCGACCCTAATCGACGGTCCACGATCTCAATGAATCAACGGTCCAGATATTTTCGTGATATCGCATCTCGTTGTTCTTTAGATGGAGGCTCTCGTCACTCCAAGTTGCGATAGGAAAAATTCCGAGATGGAGCTCAGATCGATGGTCCACATTCTAGGTGATCTGACGGTCCTGATATTTTCGTGATATCACATCTCATCGTTCCTTAGATGGAGGCTCTTGTCACTCCAAGTCGCGATAGGAGAAACTCTGAGATGGAGCTCAGATCGATGGTCCACGTTCTAGGTGATCTGACGGTCCTGATCTTTTCGCGATCTCGCATATCACGGCTCCTTATATGTGGGTTCTTGTCACTCCAAGTCACGATAGGTGAAGCTCCGAGATGGAGCTTAGATCAACGGTCCATAACCGTTGGTGATCTGACGATCCAGATCTTATCCTGAGTTTTCATCTCGCGATTCATGTGATGGAGATTCTCGTCACTCCAATTCGTGATACGTGAAACTCCGAGATGGAGCTTTGACATGCTCTAATATTATACCACGCATCCCTCTTCTATCAATGGTCAAGATTTTATCGGGACTTCGCAACTCCATGAGCCTTCATTGTTCCTGATCAACGGTCCATATTTGGCCTCGATCTAACGGTTGAGATTATTTCGCGATTTCACATATCACAAATTCGAGAAGTTAGGGAACCCCGTTCCTTTGAATTTCAAGTCAGCGACATGACGATCTTCCACCACGCATCCTCTTGATCAACGGTCCACGACTGGCCCCGATGGACGGCCAGGATTCCTTCACAGTTTTGGGGAGTTGGATGACTCTTGGACTTATCCACCTTGTAGCTTCACCATATCTAACGGCTATTGAGATACCCTAGATCCTACGGCCCAGATCTTCTCGCAATTTCGCCACTTCGCGATTTCGTTGTTTCGCGATTTTGTCCACCTTCACGATTTCGCCGCTTCGCGATTTCATCCACCTTCGTGATTTTTCCGCTTCGTGATTTCATCCACCTCGAGATTTCGTCACTTCGCGATTTCGCCACTTCGGTAGTGAAGTGTTTCAACACTTTAACTCCCGGTATCCAAAATTCTAAAATGGAGTTTACTCTTCCATTATCATTGTGCTGCTAATCATGTTGATCTTTGCCATCGTTGTTCTTGCAGTCATCAATGACAAGCTTACTCCCAACTGTAAACCTTCCAACAAACCCAACAAGATAATGGTGGTGTTGGATTGATGCCAATGTGGCATCATTAGGTATATTTTTGGGTGGTATAACAATGTTTCTACACAACTAATCTTTGGAGGTGAATTTTGATTTCTTGGGATTAGTTAAATTATTCCATTGGTGCTTGACATTTATTTTTTGAGAAAAACTAGTGCAAATCAGAGAAGGAAATTTAGATCACCCTATATATTTTGCAACTAATAATATTTCACAAGTTGAGCACAACTACATCACCATATAGCGTGAAGGAATTTCCATGGTTCATTCTCTATAGAAGTTAAGACACTACCTTCTAGGAGGATGCTTTAATTACTTTTATACAAATCAATTTGCATTGAAATATTTGGTATATAAGCTTGTTCTAGAGGGTTATATTTGTAGGTGGTTGCTCTTCTTTCAATAATTCTCCTTTGAATTTGTGGTTAAACCTAGTAAACATATTGTAAGGATTGATCCCCTCTTTAGGCTCGAGTCAAGAGAACTAGGTGGTGCATTAGATGATAACGTTCCAAATACAAACCATTAAAAGTAGAGGTTATCTTGAACTATAAAGAGGAGGCATATTTGTTTCTAATTACTAGTGTTTCTCCTGAAGATTATTCCACAACTCAAAAGCATCGATTATTGGTTAGAGCTGCAGATTATCAATTAATCGCAGAACAATTATTAAAATTTGGGATTGATGGTATTATTTAGATATGTGTGATGGATCATTAAAGGAATTATATTCTATGGGAATTTCATCAAGGAGTTGCAAGAGGGAATGTTGGAGGAAAAGTAATAGATCACAAGATTTTCCAAGCTAATCTTAGGTGGCCAACCATATTTAAGGGCTTCAAGGAGTATGCTAGAACTTATGATGTATATCAAAAAGTAGGTAAACCTTATAGGAGAGATGAACTACCCTTGAATTCAGTAAGGGATCTACAACCTTTTGAGAAATGAGATATTGACTTTGTGGGATATATTAAACTTCCTACTCTCCAATTCTAAATCTTGATATATCATTACCACAACTGATTATCTCACTAAATGGGAAAAAGTTGCACCTACATAGGATTTTATGATTGATAATGTAGCCAAATTTATTTTTGAGAATTTTATTAGAAGGTTTTGTTGCCCAAGGAATTTGACGATTGACCAAGGTAGGAACTTATTGAACACCACTATAGCTACTTTGACTAGGGAATTTCTTATCTAGCATCATAAAAGTATCCCCTATCATCCTTAGGCTAATAGGGGATACCATCTAGATGATTATTCAAAAGATGATTCATCTCATCTTGCATAGTGTGTTCCCATTCAGGTTGTCCTTATGCATCTGAGTAAGAGATAGGATCACAAGTCTCAAGAGAACACACACAGGTGTGATGATAAGAGCCTCTGACACTACAACCATAGTGGTTGAAGGTGTCGAAGGAGTATTGTTGACTATGGGTATGGGAGTTGAATTAGGACTCCCAGTATCTTTCTGACTCGATTCGGTAATCATCCTCATACGATCACAAGTATGGTAAGTGGAGGTGTATGTACCACGTAGGATAACTTTATGCCTTTTATAAGGAAAATACTCAAAATGCGGTGGTAACTATAACAAGTGGCGAGTCCTGCAGGGAAGCTGGTCTGGCTCCACGAGGTCTCAAGACTCATGATATAAAAAAAAAAAATCCTAAGGCCAATTAGTAATCAAAGAGAACACCAAAGTAAAATAAACAAAAGGACAATATTCATACAAACAGGATAAAGTGGCTGAAAGGGGCCTCCCTCTCTAAAGTAGGTATGCCTCACCCAAGAGGGGTCTGAGACTCCTTTTCTAAAGATCGAAAGTAACAAAATCAATTATAAGGGCTCCCGTAGGCTTAACAACCAGTTGGTCAGATTGCCCCAGAGAGGTAATCCTCCATAAAGGTTGTGTGTTATCCGATCCTTATCTGACCCAGGGTACCTGCAGAATAACCCCTACAAGTAACCTATGTGGTACCTAAGTCAAGCAAATAAGAAATCGCGATATAAATGATGTACATGTGAACATTCGTAAGTCAGATCCACCGTATGGGTAGGGTAACAAAGACCAAAACCTTGAAAGAACCACCTCTCACAGAAGTAAAGGTACTAGCAAGATCCCCATTTAAGAATAGATCCCCATAAATATATCTGACACTAAGAAGATATCAGGGGGATGTCCCTTCAACCAACCTCACGCGACCTCATTCTTAACTCCGGTGTAAGAGGAGCTTCATGATATTACCGATTATACAATGGATTTCTCCACTCCTGATGCAGGAGCATCGTCAACAAGCACACGTGGAGAAACAACTCAGTGCCTTAGTGTGCCTTTGAATAATTTTTGAATCTTAAACATTGGTGTTTCCTACAAATCGTTTTTGAACTGATTGAAAACTGAAGAATATCAAAACTCTTGGGAGCTGAATGATCACGAGTGATCTGGGATTTTTATTCCTAGACTTTAATGTAACAAAACTTAAGTAGTAGTTAGTTTTTTCTGGGGTATATAGGTAGTCGGGGGGATAAGTAGGAATATTGTACACCCAAATGAGGTTGTTGAACATGAGGATAGCTCAAATTTGTTAGATTGTTGAATTTTAGTTTTTAGTTTTCCTAGCTATAAGCATTTTTTTTCATGGAATGGAGATAACAGGGGAAATTTGATCCAAATGTCTGTGGAGTTACTGTTGCTAAATGCTTCTTTGTTATTTTATGATTTCATGAATGTGTGGATTATATTATTAAATGAATGAATCTATGAAATTCTAGATAAGTTTCAATCATTTCTCTTCCGAGATTTTGGATGCAAAGAGTGCATATTGTCCGCAAGGAGTTCATAGGTAGAGTCTAGAACTGACTTAGGAAAAATCAGAAGGGATAACAAGAAGCTTAAGTTGAGTGTTGCAAGGAGTGCACAGGGTCAAGAATCGACTAAGTGTCGAGAAATCAGGACTGCAAAGCACAAGGAGTGCGTAGAGAGATTTCTTTTGGGATATATAACTAAGTCTGAACTTTGTCAAAGATTCCAAGTTCACAAGGAGTGTGTCGGATTCAATCTCAGGATATATAACGACAAAGAATCAATAGAAAGGGAGAGATATGTTGAAAGTTGCGAAGTGACGGTTGTGATCCCTTTGGAAGGAATTGAGATCATGAATAGTCATTACATCTCAAGAAGGTGCAAGGAGGTTACACCTTGAATTCCTTCAAACTTCTCATGTTTGGAGGTTTTCGTTTGCGAAGGAAGCAAAATTTTCGAAGTTATGGAACCCAAAGTTCATCTGGACCGTATATCCATGCAGAAGAAGCGAGATCGTTCTAGACCATCGGATTTGGGACAAGTTATGTGGTTGTTAGCCGTAAGCTCCTCCAAAGATTCATAGATCGGAGGATACAGAGTATTGAGGAGTCGAGACTCCCGAAATCATGAAGTCGTGAAGTGCGACGAGATCATCGACGTTGATTTTTGGAGGGAGAATGAACCATATATATGGTTTTGAGTGACTCTGTTGATTCAGATTTCATGTAGAAAGAGACAAGCTACATGCAAGGAAGACGAAGCCTGAATTCACGAAGTGCTAGGAGGCTTAGCCTCGAGCTATAGCCAAATGTTGCATGAAGGAGGGGGACTAGTGGAAATGAGTTAGCGCCCAAAAACACGAAGTTTATAAAAGCGCTCAGGAAGGGGCCTGCATGTTCCATAAGACCTGTGCTTAAGGAGGAAAGGGACTTGTGTAATTCATTTTTGGGGCATTGAAGGTATCAAAGAGCTAATCTAGTTCAAGAGATTAAGATCCTTGACCGGGAGGTCATAGACCCTTTAGGAGGGAAGGGGGGTTTGCATCAAGTGGTATCAGAGCCTGGAATTATTTTCAGGTAGAGAAAAGAGCTCGAAGTTATACACTGTGTATGAGAAACAATCAGCACAATGCCACCAAGGAGATGTGTGGAACCGCCTATATCCAATCACATTGAAGAAAGATAAATGAGAGAGCTTCGCACAAGATTGGAAGCGATGGAGGCAAAGCAGAGGAGAGAACCTGACGTCGGAGACATTAACGAGGCAGAACGTGAAGAAATATAAGTTGAAGAAGTTGTAGGGGAAAATGTTTTCAAGGAACGCTTGTTGTGAGCGGTTTTTAAATTGGGAGCTAGAGAAAAGATAGACATCCCAATGTATGAAGGCAACTTGGATGATGAAGAATTGTTGGATTGGATAAGATCCATGGAAAAATATTTCGACTATGAAGATGTCGATGAGGAGAAGAAGGTGAGACATGTTGTCACCAGGTTAAAAGGACATGCATCACTATGGTGGGATGAACTACAGGATGAGAGGAGAAGAAAAGGAAAACAGAAGATAAAGAATTGAGATAGAATGGCAGACAAGTTGAAGGCTAAATTCATACCCAAAGATTATCAGATAAATCTATTTAGGAAGTTGCAGAACCTGAGACAGAAGGGTATGACAGTGAAAGAGTACACAGAGGAGTTCTACAATTTGAATATCAGGACTGGACAATGAGATAAGGATGAGGAAAAAGTTGACAGGTATATAAATGGCCTGAGATATGAAATCCAGGATGATATCAACATGATGTTAGTGAGGATAGTGGAGGAGGCATATCAATATGCATTGAAAGCGGAGGAGAAGTTGGGAAAAAAACAAAACCAACGAGGCAGAGGTAGAAGCCCAGACAAAGGTAAAGGAGTTTCCCATGACAAGGCACAAAAACCCAAGCATGAGACTGATAAACCACATAGTCACTCAAAAAGAGGAGGAAGTTCTCAAGGAAGACAAAGTGGTGGAATAAATTATTCTAGAGGAAGAGGAAGAAGCAGAGGAGAAGTAAGATGTTATTCCTATGGAAAGACATGACACATGTCTTGGGAATGTCCCGATAAGAAGAAAGAAGGAGGTGAAGCTCACATTTCAGAAGCTCAGAAGATACATGTTGAAGCAGAGGGAGTAGAAGATGGAAGATATCTGATGCTGAGGAAGGTTATCTTGAAGCCATAACAAGAAGTTAAAAAAACAATGCATAGGAACAATTTGTTCAGGATAGCTTGCAATACTAAATACAAAGTATGCAAGGTGATAATTGATAGCGGGGGCACTGAAAAATATAGTATCCACAGAGATGTTGGAGAAATCGGAGCTAGATACAATTGCACATACGAAGCCATATAAAGTCTCATGGTTGCAGAAATGACACCAGGTAATGGTCACTAAACAATGCATCATTGAATTTCAAATAGGATGATATAGAGACAAAATTCTATGTGAAGTGATTCCCATGGATGTGTGTCATGTTTTGTTGGGAATACCATAACAGTTTGATAGGAATGTCATTCATGATGGGAGAAAAAATACTTACACCTTGGAGAAGAATGGTAGGATACACATGTTGTTTCCAATAGAGGAGAATAAAGTAAAATAAGAATCCAACACAAGCATACTTCTCATGAGTGGGAAGGAACTCCTGAGTGAAGTCAAGAAGGAACAAGAGATGCAGTTTGTTGTGGTGAGGAAACCTATAGTTGTCCTTACAAGTACTTCTATGGATGATTTACCTGAAGAATTTCAGGAGTTGCTGGAGAATATTGCTGACATAGTAGTGGATGAGTTGCCTAACTCATTTCCACCCATCATAAGTATCAACCATCATATTGATTTAATACCAGGAGAAAGTTTTTCGAACAAAGAAGCATACAGATTGACATCTCAAGAGAATGAGGAAGTAAAGAAACAAATCCATGAATTATTAGACAAGGGTTTGGTCAGAGGAATCTTTAGTCCATGCACAGTACCAACTATGTTGAGTCCAAATAAGGATGGAGGATGGATAATGTGTACATACTCGAGAGCCATAAATAATATCACCATTAGGTATAGATTTCCTTTGCCTAGGATGGATGACTTAATGGATTTATTAAGTGGGGCAATTTTTTTTTCAAAGATAGATTTGAAAAGTGGATATCACCAGATAAGAATGAGAGAATGTGATGAGTGGAAAACCTCCTTTAAGACAAATGAGGGGTTGTATGAGTGGCTTGTTATTCCATTTGGCTTAACAAATTCCCAAGTAATTTTATGAGGTTGATGAATAAAGTGCTAAAGGATTTCTTTGGAAAGTTTGTGATTGTATATCTGGATGATATACTAGTCTTTAGAAAGACTAAGAAGGAGAATTTGAGACATCTGATATTGGTGATGAGGAGATTGCAATAAGAGAAGTTGTTGATTAATCTGAAGAATTCCTCTTTTATGAAGACGTAACTCATATATTTGGGGTTTGTGATCTCTTCAAATGAATTGAATATGGATCCAAATAAAGTGAAAGAAATCAAATAATGGCCATCACCAAGAAGTATATTCTAAGTGAGAAGCTTCCATGGACTAGTGAGTTTCTATCAGAAGTTCATTAGAAATTTCAATGGGATTGGTGCACACATGATGGATACGGTGAAGAAGATACACAAGTATTTTAAGTGGACAATAGAAGTTGAGAAAAGAATCAATATATTGAAGAAGAAGATAACAAAACCACCAATTCTGGTCTTGTCGAATTTCGAGAAAACATTTCAAGTGAGATGTGATGCAAGTGGAGTTGCAATTGGAGTTGTTTTAAGCCAAGATAATAGGCATGTTTCATATTTCAGTGAGAAGCTAAATGAGACTAATAGGAATTAATCCACATATGATAAGGAATTCTATGCAATAATTCAAGCCTTGAAGAAATGGAGGCACTATCTTGTACCAAAGGAGTTTGTGTTGTATAGCAATAATCAAGCTTTACAATTCATAACCAGACAAGAGAAGTTGAATCAAAGACATGCTAAGTGGATAGAGTTTATGAGAAATTTCACTTTTGTCATTATACATATTTATGGTAATGCTAACAAGGTTTTTGATGCATAGAGAAGGAAATGTTTGATCCTGTAGGAATTTCAAGTGAAGACCTTGGGGTTTGAATACCTTAAGGATATGTATCGTGATGATCCATATTTTAAAGAAGCATATGAAGCATGTGAAAATACTTTGCTCAGAGATAGAAGCCAATGGATAGAGTATATTATTCAATATGTATTTATGTTTAAGGGTTTCTAGTTGTGCATAACAAGGTTCTCAATGAGAGAAAATTTGTTGAAAGAAAAACATAGCGGAGGTCTGGCAGGACATTTTGGCCATGACAAAACATTTGCACAGTTGAATAGTTCATATTATTGGCTAGGTATGAGAGCATAGGTGAAATTTGTTTTGAACAAATGTAATATTTTACAGTATGCAAAAGGAAAGAAACATAACACTGGATTGTATCAGCCACTGCCTATTCTAGATAGGCCTTGAGATGCAATAAGCATGGATTTTGTGTTGGGATTTCCAAGAAGCCAAAGGGAAATGATTCCATATTTGTTGTAGTTGATATATTCTCAAAGATGGCACACTTTATCCCATTCTAGAAGACTATTGATGCAACACATGTTGCAAATTTGTTTTTCAAGCAAGTTGTGAGACTTAATGGATTGCCCAGGAGTATTGTCTCAGATAGGGACACAAAATTTGTTAGCCATTTCTGGAGAAAATTATGGAAGAAATTGGGAAAATAATTGTCTTTTAGTTTGGCATATCACCCTCAAATGGATGGAAAGACTGAGGTGTTAAATAGGAGTTTAGGATATTTACTGAGAAGCTTGGTCATTGAACATCATAACCAGTGGGATCAAATTATGTCACAAGTTTAGTTTGCATACAATGACTCAGAAGTACAAGAAATATTCCATTCCAAATAGTGTACAAGATGAAGCCAAGAGGAGTATCGGAATTGAGATATCTGGAGCAGAGTGAATTCATAAGCACTGGATCATAAGACTTTGTTGCAGAAATGCAGAATCTTCATAATCAGATCAAGGGGAAAATACATAACATAAATGAAGAATATAAACATAGAGTTGATCAACATAGGAGAGAATTTCAGTTTGAAGTGGGAGATCAAGTATTAGCACACCTAATAAAGGAAAGGTTCCCAACGGGGACATACAACAAGTTGAAGCTGAAAAAGATAGGACCATGAAATATCCTAAAGAAATTTGGTGCCAATGATTATGAGATAACGTTGTCAGAGGATGTGGGAATATTACACATATTCAATGTTTCAGACCTATATCTTTATAGGGAAGACGATGCAAAAGAGTCAGAAGATCAGAAAGAGATTCAGTGGGAGAAGTAGATGCCTGTAGCAGAAAATCCACATATGGATAAGATCATTGATCAGAGGATTGGCAAGAATACCAGGAGAAAGACATACCTTGAGTATTTAGTAGAGTGAAAGGGACACCCAACAGAAGATGCCAATTGGGTAAATGAAGTTGATATCCAGAAGCATGGAAAGTCAGTGCAGGAGCTCATGGGTAGAAGTCCATGAATTTTTGTCCAAGGGAGTATGATGCAGGAGCATCGTCAACAAGAACACATGGAGAAACAACTCAACACCTTTGAATCATTTCAGAATATTAAACGTTGGTGTTTCCTGCAAATCTTTTTTGAACTGATTGAAAACTGAAGAAGATCAAAATGCTTGGGAGTTGAATGATCACGAGTGATATGCGAGTTTCACTCCTATAATTTAATGTAAAGAAACTTAAGTAGTAGTTAGTTTTTTTCTAGGGTAGATAGGTAGTCATGGGGATAAGTAGGAGTATTGTACTCCCAAATGAGGCTTTTGAACATGCGGATAGCTGAAATTTGTTACATTGTTGAATTTTAGTTTTTTCTTTCCTAGTTATAAGAATTTTTTTTCATGGAATGGAGATAACATGGGAAATTTGATCCAAATGTATGCGGAGTTACCATTGCTAAACTCTTCTCTGTTATTTTATATTTTCATAAATGAGTGGATTATATTGTTAAATGCATGAATCTGTGAGATGCTAGATAAGTTTCAATTGTTTCTCTTCTGAGAGTTAGGATGCAAGGAGTGCATATTGTCCACACGGAGTGCATGACAAAGGATAATAGGAAGCTTAAGATGAGCATTGGAAGGAGTGCGTAGGGTCAAGAATCAACTAAGTGTTGAGAAATCAGGACTGCGAAGTGCAAGGAGTGCGTAGAGAGATTTATTTTGGGATAAATCACTAAGTATGAACTTTGTCAAAGATTATAATTTCACAAGGAGTGCGTTGAAGTCAAGTTCAGGAGAGACATCAACAAAGAATCAATAGAAAGGAAGAGATTTGTCGAAGGTTGTGAAGTGATGGTTGCAATCCCTTCGGAAGGAATCGAGATCATGAATAACCATTAGATATCAAGGAGGTGTGATGAGGTTACACCTCAAATTCCTTTGGACTTCGCATGTTAGAAGGTTTCTGTTTGTGATGGAAGAAAAATTTCCGAAGTTACGGAACCCGAAGTTCATATGGACCATATATTCGTTCAGAAGAAGTGAGATAGTTCTAGACCCTTAGATCTGGGACAATTTACGTGGTTGTTAGTCATAATCTCCTCTGAAGATTCATATATTGGAGGATAAGGATTATCAAGGAGTCGAGACTCTCGAAATATCTAAGTCGTGAAGTGCGACGAGATCATCGTCATTGATTTTCGGAGGGAGCGCGAACCGTAAATATGGTTCTGAGTAACTCCGTCGGTTTGGAGTTCGTGTAGAAAGAGACTAGTTGCATGCAAGGCATCCGAAGCTTGAATTCGTGAAGTGCTAGGAGGCTTAGCCCTGAGCTATATCCTGAGGTCGCGTGAAGGAGGGGGACTAGTGGAAATGAGCTAGTGCCCGAAAACACGATGTTTATAAAATTTCTCAAGAAGGGGCCCGCAGGTTCCATAAGACCTGCGCTTAAGGAGGAAAGGGAACTATGTAATTCATTCTAGGACCATTGAAGGTATGAAAGAGATAATCCATTTCAAGAGATTAAGATCCTTGACCGGGAGGTCGCAGACCCTTTAGGAGGGAAGGGGGGTTTTCATCAACTCCCTTAGTAAAAAACATATGTTGATTTAATATCCTTGGAGAATTTTACTTACAAAATCATATTCCAAGGCTTTAAATCCTAAGCTAGTTTGTGCACCCTAGAAAATAAAATCGTTACTAATCAATTTTAAATTATAAGCATTAATTTTAGTGGCCTTTCTCACTCAAAAAGGTGTGGTTGTGAACTAATGATGTTATGACTCAATAAGTAAAATACATGAATATGAACACAATGCAAAGTCCTAACTTCAATTCCCAATAAATGATATGCTTTTCAAAATCCAATTTTCAATTTAGTTTTGCAATTCTAAATAAGATGGAATATTTCTTTACATGTACTAAGATCAATGATAAAGACCATACATTCATGTTATAATTTATTCATTGGTGAACCATACATTCACGTTATAATTTATCCATTGGTGAACCATAAACCTACACTGACAGATCCATAATATCTAGAGGACATAATCAAAATATTATACATACCTAAATGGTGATTTTTCAATTTAGCAATTGAACATGCAACAAAACAATTGAGGTGGTGCTCAACATCATGCCCCATACATGGAGAATAATTTTTTTTTGTAAAGTTGCAACTATATTTGGTGTGAAAAAAATCCCAACCAACTTCAAGAAATGAGATTACCAAATCAACAAATCCCTAGGTTTACTTGCAAGTGAGCACATCCTATCAAGTCAATAAAAAATATGTTTATTCATATGAAAATAAACCAAATTAATAATAAGTCTTGTGTAGGTAGTGTGGCATCCTTATTGAATGGTTGCATAAACTTTCACAAAATTTATGTGTGTATTGTAGAACTCTTGCCAATGCTCTATATCACACCTTTTTCTATTAAGAACCACTGCGAATCCATGTTAAGTTGGGTGACAATGGATTGCGAAATTCAAGAAATGATATTACCAAATCAACAAATCCATAGGTTCACTTGAAAGTGAGCACATCTTATCAAGTCAATACAAAATATCTTTATTCATATGAAAATCAACCAAATTAATAATAAGTCTAGTGTAGGTAGTGTGGAATCCTTATTGAATGGTTGCATAAACTTTCACAAAATTTATGTGTGTATTGTGGAACTCTTGCTAGTGTTCTATATCAGACCTTTTTGTGTTAAGAACCACTGTGAATCTATGTTAAGTTGGGTGACAGTGACTTGAAAAATTACCTCTTACGATTTAGTTAATTTTCCTGGTTAATTTTTATCAAAGAATCTATAGAAATTAACCAAACCCCCCAAAAATGAAGTTTTGTGATATTATTTAGCTCACAACTCATAAATGTGTGCATTCTTATTTAGGAAATGTAGTGGGTATGTGTGGACTTGTTTATGCCACAGTATTCATAAATGCCAATGACTTAGTCTTCCATAAATTTCAATGACTTAGTCTTCCATAACTTATGGCATTGTGTTCCTTAGTAAGATCAATATAAAGTAAGAATATCATCAAAGTCTTGTTGCATAAGTTGCATAGTTTCATAAAGTTGCATAAGTTGCATAGTTTCATAAGTTGCACAAGTTGCATAGTTTCATAGTTGCACAAGTTGCATAGTTTCATAGTTGCATAAGTAAGCTAAATATCAAGTTGTCCTTGCATAGTTTCATAAGTTGCATAGTTGCATAGAGAACTTCATAA
This sequence comes from Picea glauca, assembly GCA_000966675.3. NCBI lineage: Eukaryota > Viridiplantae > Streptophyta > Pinopsida > Pinales > Pinaceae > Picea > Picea glauca. Next base: position 29,431 of record JZKD02S1953173.1, read on the forward strand.
AATCACCATCAAGGAGAAGTTCCATATTCCATTCATTAATGATATATTATATGAAATGGTGTTGTGTTCCTTAGTAATCTCAATATCAAGTTAGAATATCATCAAAGTCGTGTTGCATAAGTTGCATAGTTGCATAAAGTTGCATAAAATTACATAGTTGCATAAGTTGCATAGTTGCATAATTTTCATAAGTAAGCTCAATATCAATTTTCTCAAGTTGCATAGTTGCTCAAGTTGCATAGTTGCATGTTCTAGGGACCTATTGTTTTCTAGGTTATCCTCTCCCATTTAGTGATTTAAATGGATATACGATGGATTAGGTGCCTTGGGTGATTGTAGGATTGTAAATCCTTAGAGGTTGATGAGGGGGACAAAATCCCCATTTTCTCTCATGCAATGTTGGTGAAAGGAATCCTTGAACTTCAACCTTATTGAACCATATGTTAGTGGAGCCTTAGGCATGCATGAAATCATCAAAATCATATCTAAAATAGGATACAACACCCACTCAGTCATCCAAATCATTTCATAATCAATAAATTACACAAAACCCAACACAATTATATTAATCATGGTTAACAAAGGTCTCATGGAGTACAAAGATGATCAAAATATCTTAAAAATGGGCCTCATGATACTACAATTGGGAGGCCCGTCATCACCTCCCAACTTAATTTTTTTCACACCCTTGTGAAAAACAAATGATGATGTAGCTACTTCTACTTCCTCTCTTACTAATTAACTACTGTTAATCTCTACAATCCTTCTTCAAATCACATGCCACAAATTTTCTAGTGTCATCCTTGCCATGGTACCTAGTATCTTTCTACACCTTTTTCCAGTCTTCCCTTTCCTTATCTTCATCCAAGAATACTATTGTTGTAGGGTAAAAACGTAGAGGGGGGTTGAACCTAAGCTATATATAATTGATATTGACCCTCCTCAATGAATTATTGCACAATTGGTCCCTAAACATGGAGGCTTGCAAGTTACTAGCGAAATGAGGATCAAATTTCTTGAGGTCATGTGAGAATGAATTCCACCTTATTTAGTGGGAATAGGGAGCATATTTATGTTTGATCCAAGAAAGGAACATTGTATGGTTGTTAAAATAATATTATAGTATGTATAAGAAACCAACGTCTATGTCTTAATCATCAAGATCAAGGTAATGATAGTTTTGACTTACATGGGTTTGTCGATGAAGATTGGATTGGAGATGTGGACAAGAAAATGTCCAAAAGTG
>JZKD02S1953173.1:55089-66784 GCA_000966675.3 Picea glauca
ATACTCCCTAGTTATTGTGGATATCCCTCATGGTTATAATATCCAAAACATTGGATATGATATTGAGCCTTATACTTACCAAGCTTTCAATAAAGTGGTTATGGGATTTACGGAAATTACAACATCACCATTTTGGAAATTTTTTGTATTTCATCTAGACACACAACAAGGATTAGTACAATTAAGCTTCAAGGGGAAATAAAAGATAAGGATGGAGTTTATTCGGGAAGATATTGAAAGTGTATGTTTAACAATTATGATTAGAAAATAATTTTATTAATTCACAAGTTAATTGAGTTTGCACTTATTTATGTTACATGCACAAACCTAATATTCAAAGCTCCAATAGAGAATCATTTAAACGTAATTTTGAGAGTATACATCTTGCAACTTGGACAAAAGATGATTCTTATAATTCTATTCTTGTCAATGCAAAGGATGCAGAGACTCCTAATAGTGTATTGGTATACAATGTTGTGGTTAGAATGATAACATATGAGGAAAAATATATGAAAGGAGAGATGGTTAACATTTTCAAAAACCACAAGCATTAATTAATTATCTTATAGATACATTTTCAAGTGGAGGATGTTTGGTTTTGGATTTGTTCTTGGGTTCAGGTAAGAATTATGATCTAATATTTATGAAATAATACTTCAATATTATATTATTTTTAATTTATGTCTTTTTAGAGTATCTAACTTCATTATTGATTTTGTATTTGGTGATTAGGTACAACATTAGCATGTTTCTTACAGAAATGAAGGAATTTCATAACCATTGAAAGTGACCCAATGAAGTGAAGTTTTATTCAACAAAGAATTAATGTTATTCCATCTCTTCCAGATGAAATGAAAGAAGTTGGCTTGAGGAAAGGATATTTTAGTGAATCAAAGGTGGAAAAAATGTCAAAGGAACCTCAAGTACCATTAGGAGGAATGATTGGAAAGGATCACTTTGGAGAACTTGCTGATATCAAAGAGTCAATGGAAGAACAAAATGACACAATGGAAGCACAAAATGATGTCAAAGAAGATGATAATGTGTTACGAGGAAAATATCTCTATGGCTAGGGGTAAACCACAACAGATGGAAATGACTGTAGAAATCAACTCTAATCTCAAGTATGCTATATAAAAAATATGCTAACAAGACAAGATAAAAGGCCTACCTCACCCAGACATTTGATGAATTCCACCATTGAACACTTGACCCAAAGAAATATACCTGCAACTAGTCCTCAACAACTAAGAAATAAAATAATATGGTGATAATATATAATGTTATCACATTCAATAACATAATCTATCAATATTCATAACAAATAAACCCATAGAATAATAATTCAAATATTTGCAAGATACTAATTGGACGAGAAACGAGTATTTCTATTAAGATGTAATCAACAAAAGTGAATGATTTACAAAATTCCGTGTCGGCACGGTTCAGAACTGAGAAACTAAGTTCCTTCTAGTTGGGCCTCCACCACTTCAATCCTCCACCAAAGGCAAGCTCATATAAGAGAGACAATGAGGTTCTCAATCAATAAGGGAAGAGCTTGAGGGCTAAAAAATGTGTTTAGATGTAAAGAACAAAGGGATGTAGACTCAATGCAAAGTGAATAATTTCTCCAGAGTAACTTTGTTCTCAAATTTGAATTATTCTCCTCTTTTCCATAGCTTGGATTTGGCCCATTTTTATCCTTCAAGTCAAACTGAAGGGTCGATTAGGAACGTTTCCATTATATGGAAGGCCAAGGATCATAGATCTCGTGACGTGGCATGGAAACTCGACACCATTTGTTAATTTTGGGCACAAATCTCGGTGTACGTGGGCTGTAGTGGTGCAACCTGCATATATGAATGTTGTAATATAGGTAAGGTGCATATATGTTTAAAAATCATGTTTTTAGCTCCAGGATTTGCAAAAAGGGACTTCAAGTCTGTGTAGGGACATGGAAAAAGGCCCTCTGTGCAAGATTGCATAAGGTGAGGAAAACATTTCTATAATAGATGCCCCCTAATGTGTGAGTTTAGAGGAGTATCTGTGATGGACAAAATACATTATAAAATCCAGAAGTGGAGTAATGGGGACCCAGCCAGAAGAACTAGTTGCTCATTACAATGTTTCTTGACTTTGCATACATGGCTGCCAATTTGAATTACACTGCAGATCCATGTGAAAATATACCAAAAAACTTCCCATGGCCATGAATAGGAAATACAAAGGTGGATACATGCTAAAGTCTATCATAGTCATAAACAAGGCCTAGTAAAACCAGTCTCAAAATAAATCTGAATATTTCTGTATACAATGGAGTACAATCTGATCTCCCATGATCACTGAAGTCACATAAGTACTAGTCCAATGAAAGGTAGCAACAAATTAGGAAAGTTGTGACTATAAACTCTTCAAGTCTTCTATACAATATTCCAAAGGTGCAAGTCTACATCATGTGAATAAAGTAGTTGAGGTCGAACACGATGAGACTTTGTTTGATTACCGGTCATTGAGGTATACTGTTAACAAACACGAGACAACCTATCGATGATGAAATTAGGTATCAAGGCACCAAGTACATTATTACATGTGTGAATAAATGATTTGACTTTGAACACTTGAATAATCCATCAATCAGGAGACATTGATGTATTCCCAATTGTCGATGGAAAGAGAACTTTCCACTAATGACTATAAGCCTCTAGGTACTCATAGGACTCTAGGTCTCATCTCCAAAATAGATGAGATGAAGTCGATGGAAGGAGACCCACTGAAAGGAGAGCATTAAGGAATCTCTTATCATTCAGCATGAAGTAGAAAGAAGGATATTGATGATTTGGAGCAAATTAGACGAATTGCATGTTCATGAACCAACGACCCTATGCGTCTTTCGCGTGTGCCAGGTGCAAGAGGTACATGAAAAAGACCATATGAATAGAATCCAATAAGAAAAATTGTTGACAAAGGCGAGGAAACCACCAATAATGCTAATGGAATCCAAGAAACCACATGAATGCCAATGTGTGAATAGATAACTTGCCATTGAACACAAGGGAAACCACCCAGTCAATAACCACTGATGAAATGTCAATTGTTGGGTTCAAGGTTACCTACCAATAATGAAAGTAGGATCAGGGTGCACAATAGGACTACAACTTCATGTGATTCTAAGACAAACTAAGGGTATGGTCGACATGCAAAGTCAAGAGTTTTGAGGAATGTTCAACACAAGTTGATAGATATCCTTTGAACAAGAGCATGAGACATATGGAAGAATCTGGTAGCATAGACTCAATGATGAAACCGTGAGATGCAGGAGGCACCAATCAAACTCTTCATAGAGACTTGAAGAGTAACCAGTTGAAGGAGTAAACTCTATGTAACGAGCTCAGCTTCCTAAGTTCATGCTAAACCCAAAATTATGATGACAAGTGGACTCAAAAATTTTGTGCTATGTTCAAAGGTGAAACAACTATTTCCAATATAAGATAATACTCCCTTCCTGCTCATCTTTTTTTGTTTTTTCATAGTCAAATGAATGCTATTATACAGAGGAGGAAACAAGTGTCTCAATTAAGCAAAACTAGTTCCAACAGTGGAACATAACTATGCTCAATGCAAGGAGGTGCATGCAGGAGATGGACACTCGGGGGAATGTTCCCTCCTAGGTATAAGGTGTCAGTATGTGAAGGATATAAACAAGTATCTTCTTGGTTGAGGATGAAAAAATGATGAGGTAAATGGTTTATAATGCAAAGCGAGAACCAACAATAAGATCAATATTGCAAGCAATGGCATGAGATGCAATCACAACTTAATGCCAAAAAATTTCCTTTTTCATAATCTTAGTCTACTTGGTTTGAAAAATAGATAAACTTGCACCAAATAGACGTCCTTTCAAATCCAATTTACGAGTCTGAAAGAGACAAGTTCACTCAGCAATATTTTTTATTTTTGAAAACGAGTCGGAAAAGAGCTTAAATCAAACTCGTTTGGGAGTCCTCTAGGTATAGGTCAGCATATCTATGAGTGAGAAATGAGGTTCAACATAAATTCATGTATTAGATATAAGGGACTCTCGGTCCTATGGAAAAAATCTCTGCATGGGCACCAAATAAAGTAGAGGATTTAACTAGGGTACCTATGTTTTGTAAGTCTCTACCATTCAAAATGACACTTCTAGTATAAAATAGAAGGTTCTGTCTCATTATAAAATGGGTTCATACCTAAGGCATATGAGTGATAGTCATAGGACGATGCAAGTGTGCATGATGGAATGGATACCTATCCTATATGTTGGGTAGTGAAAATACCTATCGAAATTTATGAATGGGTGACATAACATTGAACATGGAAAGAATCCCTAAATAAAACTACAAAAATCAACTCAATCCACTATCATATTAGTCCATTAGGAGAAAAAATTCTTCGAAACTATGCAAAGTGGATAAATTTTTTCTATAAATAGTAAAAAAAACAAATTTACTATACCATTTGTATTTTTTACCCAAATAGTGGATTTTGGACAAAATTACCTCTAAACTTCAATTGGTGATTGCGGGATCTATGAATGGTGGAATTGATGACCATCTGGACCAGGTAATTCCTTTTCCTCTCCTCTTTATTTTCATTGGATTAGATTTTGTATTTAGGTTCCAATTTTTAAGTTATTTAGGGTGCAAATTAGAAGTTTAGGTGTACGCGGGCTACCATTCATCGGGTCGTGTATACGCATGATTATATGTGGTTGTCTAGAAGAAAACCAATGTATACTCATCCCTATATGCAATTGTGAACACTGCAGTCGTGTATATGTGCGTAAACATTATTTTTTAGTGATTTCTAACTCAAAAGATGATTTTTCTCTTACGGGATGGTGCTAGAGTGGATGGAAAGGGAACATGAGGAGGTATATGTTGTTGTGGAAAGAGATCCAGGGGCCTAAGTGGCCTTGAAAATATGTGGGTTGTATAAGTTTTGGGCTCTCAAAGGGATGACGACCCAAGTGAGATTGCTACATTTTCTCATGGATTACTAGGATCCTGATAGTGAGAGCTTCAACCTTGATGGGAAACCATTAAGGATTGAAGTCGAGGACATTTATTTCTTGATGGGGTTGTCACGTCAGGGTGAGGTGGTCAATGCAAAATCCCAAGGAGTTGGAAGCGGTATGAAAATAGAGGAATACATAGATGCTCCTTGTATTGCAGGGACCGAGAAGGGAGTGATAAACAATCTAAGCCTCAATATTTTTTTCCTCGTTTTGACAATGATCATAGGATCAACCTCTTTGCACCAGACATTGATACTGCTTATGTTATACTTGGTAGAGTGATTGAGACCGACGGTGTATGAATGGTGCACCTCACTACTGGATAACATGAAGACCCAGTTAACAGAATGTAAACAGGGTAGTAAGAGGAAATTCAGGTTCGCTTCTATATTGTGTAGATTTTTCTTCAAGCGGGTTCCAGGTTTTGGACCTAGATTTGAGACCATTTCGCATGGACCTCATGATCTAGCCATGTCATGTTGAACCAAGGTGATGAGATAACAAGGGGGAGGTAGGGTGCCCACACCCTACAATGATGAATTCTTCTACTAGTGGAGACAACATGTCATAGCTCTGGATGACTACCCTTATGTAGGGATCAACTTCAGAGGGGACCCTGACATGCCATTACCACCAGGGACCGCCTATGTTAACATAGGTATGTCAATTTTTTTTTAAATATTTAATTTGTTTTTGTATTTTTGTATAGGAAAAGAAAAATACTTTTGGATGATTTTTAAGTACTAATTAGACATGTATGTGACATAGACGTAGGTCCACGGTGACTGAACGGTCTTCCATGACATCGTCGGAGGAACTGGGGAGATGAGGTAGTGGGAGGAGATGCAGAGAGAGTCCTTCAAAACGTGCAGAGAAAACTAACATGCAGAGAAAACTATCGCGTTTGAAACAAAGGATTTTGATGGTTCAAACGGAGGATCTATCGGAGGCTATGCAACGACAGATGGTAGGAGTGCTTAGAGCGTGGGTGAGACTCTTTCAGAGTCTTACAAATGCTGTAGTTTTCTATCATGACACTCATCTGGCGCCACAGGCATAGATGTCATGACTTTTGTATTATCAATTGTATGTGTATTGAGGGTGTTAGCCCCAATTTTGTACTATAAACATCATATTTTTTGAAATATATATAAAAACATGGTTCTTTGACACTACTTATGTTACAATTTGTACATTGATGAGAATTTTTCTTTTCTTTAGTTATGTGAAAAATGCCAATCTAAAACGAAATTAGCATATGCATCGGATACACAATTAGAACTCCTAGGTATGTGATGATAAGTAATAAAATTAAATTGTTGTTATAAAATTCATACCCATATAAATTAGCAGAGTAACATAGGGTCACGCACATGGTAACTGTCGTTCAACTGATATACTACTAATTGGGAATCCATACGAACCTCTAGAGAGAGAATACCATGCAAAATGGAATCGCACAAAATTTCTATAACGACACTATATTCAGCCACATTATTCATGGATGCCCCTAGGCATATTCCACCTAAAGACACCAGTAGACCCTCGGGTGAGTAAACAACCCAAGTGGTCGAAGCCAAGTTCGATGTATGATGACTAGCTCCATCTATGAATTCTAAGTAGACCGAAGACTTCGTTGGCATCTGTCAACCAAGGGAAAACTTGATAAGCAAGTTGAAGATGAAAAATAAAGGGAAAATATATATACACTAAATTACATTAGTATACAAAGAGTTATGCCCAAGCTTGGGGCTCAAAAATAATATCGTTTCAAGAAGAGCCCATTCTTGGGCTCAGCCAACATGTTCTCTTCATAATCTGTTAATTCATAGGCTCATTTTTCTAAGACGCATCACACGATATAGGGACCATGCCACATGGGTTTGAAATTGCTTGCCCCCAGTGGTTCTTTGGCTTGATCATATAAAAGCACCAAGTCACCTTCAGCATACAACCAAGGATAAACAAACTTATCGTATTGGACCTTGACACACTTTTTTTTCGCTTCGATAGTCGTAGAGGCGTCTTGACATTGCTCGTCAAGACTCTCTAGGTGCACAAGGTGTTGTTCGAGATCAAAAGTGTTAGGTAGGAGTGCAATTGCCAATCTAAGAGAAGGTATTTCGCAGTCAATAGGTAATATTGACTCCACACCGAGTACTAACTGGAAAGGATAAAAAATGGTGGCAGTTTTAACCAAGGTTCGGTATGCCCAAAGTGAGGGATATAGCATGATATGGAAATTATATTTTCTTTGACTGACCGTTTTCTACAAAATGGTCTTGAGAGACTTGTTCATAGACTCTACCTATCTATTTTCTTAGGGGTAGTAAGGGGAATAATGACCATGCTTAAACCCTAGTTTAGATGTTATTTCTTCCATCATTTCATTCTAAAAGTGACTGCCATGATTAGTGAAAATATCACTCGGGATTTTGAACCTGGATATAATTTGATTGAATATGAAGAAGGTGGAAGTATTCCCATCATATTTAACTGTAGGAATGGCCTCGTCCCACTTATTAAAGTAGCCCATGACCACAATAATGTGTTGATGCCCCCCATCCGAAGTTGGGTTTCAATCCACAAAGTCCACCCCCCAATTGGTGAAGGGACTGATGATAATGAATGGATGGAGAGGGGATGGATGTGAGTGCATTTTCCAAGTGAACACCTGATAGGGATGACACTTCTTAACCTCTTCAACAGAATCTAAAATCCGAAGAATCCGCGCAAAAACTACAAAAACCAACTCAATCCTCTTCGGATTAACCTCTTCGGATTCTACTCCTTGACAATACAAAGTGTCGCCGACAATAAGGTAGTTCTTAGCCTGGTATCTTATACACCATCGGTCATCTTGCGAGAGATGTTGAGGGAACTTCAAAGTTTGAATATAGAGAACAATGTATCCATACCAGAGGTTAGATGATGAGACAAGGAAAATGTGTTCATACAAAAATGAATCAACATCGATAACATCCTCATCTAATCATGGGAATTTGGATATTAACATTGAAAAGACTAGTGATTTCTTGGATATCGCAGAATCAAAATTGAGATCAAATTCTTGTAAAATGACAATCCATTTATTGTACTTTCCCCCTATGATACGCCTGGTAAGGATGTATTGAAATGGATTGACATCGACAACCATAATATTTTTGAAAATCAATATATAATGTCGTAACCATTGGACTACGTGAATGGAAGCCAAAGCTATCTTTTCAACATGATAATATTTGAGTTTAGGACCGACTAAGTTTATATTAAGATAGTAAATGATGTTCTCGTGGAGCTCATCATCCTCCTAAAAAAATACCATACCAATCGTCTCTTCGGACGCGGAAACATAAAGCAATTAATCTCTACTATAGTCATGATACTTTAGCAAAGTCTTCGATACCAAGTCTTTCTCCAAAGAATCGAAGGATTCCTGGGCTCTCTTATCCTAGATAAAAGGGGTATCCTTCTTCAAGAGATGCATGAAACCCTTAGTAATATTGGCATATTTCACTATAAACGAATGTAAAAAGTTAGTTTTCCCCTGTAAACCTTGAGGTTGTCAAATAGTGCGCGGGGGAGGCAATCAAAGTATTTCCTTAACCTCTAACAGATATACTATGATCCTAGTCTCAGAGACTAAAAATCCTAGAATATGTCTTGACATAATGCAAAATATGCATTTATGGGGGTTCAAACAGATGCGATAATGACGACATCTTTCAAAAACTAGTCGAAGGTGCTTAGGGTGATCCATTCTCTTACGGGACTAACCAACAAGATTGTCAAGATAGGCCTTGACTATATGCTTGATATCTTGAAATGCGAAGGTCATAGAACCTTGGAAGGTTTCTCCGATGTTTTTAAGGCCGAAAGGCATCTTCCGGTATGTGGCAGTACCCCAAGGAAAAATAAATGTTGTCTTATGTTGATCCTCGAGTTTAATCTGAATTTGGTTATACCCTAAAAATCCATCCATGAAAGAAAAAAAATTATTCATGCACACTCATCGAGAATATAATCTATGAAGGGTGTTGGGAAGTTGTCTTTAGGACAAGCCTTGTTCCGGTCATGAAAATCCATGCATACACTGATGGTTCCTTGCTTCTTATTCACAGGAACGGGATTGGATACCCATTCAATCAAGGGAACCGAGTAGATAAATCCAACATGAAGTAGTTTCTCTACCTCTTCCTTAATAGCAAGCACTAGTACATATTGGAAAAAATTTGACGTTGTATTTGCGACATTATGGACAAAATTGGACATACTATCGAAAAATAGAGAAAATTTTAAATTTTTTTCTCTATATTGCTTGATAACGTCGCTCTTGCGATGTACTACAAACACATGTCGCTATTGCGACAAAGGTAGGAATACATCGCTATTGCGATGCCATTGGATTTTTGTCTCTCTTGCGACGTTGGTAAAATATTTGTCGCACTTGCGACGTTATGGAAACTAGGTTTTCCCCATCACAACGATCACCTAGTATTTGACCAAGTCAACTTTTAATTGGTCAACTATCGACGGAATTGTGACATTATAAAATCTATAAATATGTTGCATTTTATGGATGTTGCGTCAAGTTTTCTATAATAACGACACTTCAAAAAGGGTATAAGCCGGTCTTCTTGGAAAACAAAAAACAAGTAATTTTTTCAGTATATGTCTATGGGGAAGAATGTCAGAAAACATTAGAGCTCGAAAAATAATTAAAGAGGGTGAAAAGGGTGACGTTAAATGTTATTTCCCTTTCAAAAATTGTTGTACTAGACGTCTCGAAAGAGTTTTAATAGCAACAACTAAAAACCATTATAGAAAATATGGGCACATGGACGGGGGATCAAATGAATATCATCCTATGGTAATTAGATATATATACATTCATCATTTGTTTTAATATTTATTGTTTTCTCAAACTTTTATATTGTTTTATACATGCACTAATTTTTCATGATTGTTTGTAATTATAAAGTTAGATTTCCCCCCTAACTTTATGCACAAAGCACCAAGTAGTACCAGAAAGGATGTTGTAGTACAAGATGAAGAACTTGAAGCATATAATGAAGATCAAGTTAATGATCCAATGGAATTAGATTACAATAATAACATAGTTCAAGATGATGGGACAAATCAAATGATCCAAGACTTATTCGGTCATCCAGATCAGGATCATGGGGAGAGTAGTGATGGTATTTATGATGAACCTTGGATTGAAAAGGAAAATAAATGAATTTATAAAGGGTCAAGAGAAAATCTTCTCTCCACTACATTGTTGCTGGTGAACTTGAAAGTTACGAATCATTTATCGAACACTTGTATGACACAAATCCTAAGGTATGTAATATGTTTCATCACATCTACATAAAGGTTGAATTTTTCCCATTCTTTTTAGTGTTAATTAATGTGTAAAATAAAAATGAAATATTTACAAATACTGTTCTTTACATTAACTATTTATTTTTTATGTTTTAGATTGTTAGGTGAATTTTTGTTACCCTCGTCAAATATTTTACCTTGCACATATCGATATTTACATGCCATTATGAAATGCATTGGAATCGAGTATCAAAGTATAGATGCATGTCTTGATGATCATATTATATATTATGGACAACATGTGTAAGAAGAAAATGTCCAGTATGTGGTATCATTAGATATCTAACCAACAAAGTAACAAAAATGGTCTCTCGAAAGGTTCTCCGACATATTCCCATAATTCCACATTTGAAGCGACTATTCAGGTGCCAAAGAATAGGACAGTTTATGGATTACCATGCACGAAAGAGAATTGAATATGGTTTTCTTTGAATGCCTGTAGATGGTTATGTATTTAAGGAAATTGCTGCAAAATGGCCATAATTTACAGATGAACCTCGTAATGTTAGGCTTTCATTGGCAACTAATGGTGTTAATCCATTTGGAGAGCTTCGGTCTGTTTACTCAGTGTGGCATATTTTTTTTATCAAAAATAACATTCCTCCTTGGATGTCAATAAATAGGGAGCACATAATGTTGGCAATGATTATTCTAGGTATATGTTTACATTAATTTTTTGAATTAAAATTCTTCATTTTTCTCTTTTTTTGCATAACATATTTTATTTATTTATTTACATATATATACATACCATGGTAGTAATTTTGTGTATTTTCAAACAATTAGGTAAGTACCAAGTTAAATATATGAATGTGTATATCGAGCCTCTTATCGACGAGCTACTAATGTTATGGGAGGGAATCACTATGTATGACATCTGTAAACCAAATGGGCAGAAGAGATTTCAATGTCGTGGAATACTTTTATGGACAATTCATGATGCCCCAGGAGTAACACATTTTTGTGGTATGTAACGTTCCATATTTCATGCTTGAATAGTATATAATTAATTGAATATATCATGAATGTTGTTTAAATAATCATTTTGTATATTAATAATTCACATTAATACATTTTTTGCAGGTCTTCAAACAAAGGGTAAATTCACATGTCTATTTTGTGGTCCTAAGATGAAATCTCGTCGGTCAAAATTTTTAGGAAAGGAGGTGTTTGATGAGTATATACACTTCCTCTCTAAGAACCATAAGTATCATACTACTGAAAAAGATCTTTTCAATGGGAAACAAGAGACTGGAC
>JZKD02S1953184.1:42826-58693 GCA_000966675.3 Picea glauca
GTACTGGTTTGGTTACATGGTTTCTTCATTCACCTTTGATGTTTAAATACTGATAAATCAATTCTTGAGGGCACTGTTTCATTTGTTTACATGTTGAATGTCTGAATGTTGTACTGTGGTTTAGTCATCCCATTGATCCATTTTGATAAAAAACACCAAAAACATTGAGTTGTTAAGTTACCAAGCACCTCTGGTCTGCAACCACGGAGGGTTTCTTGGAGAGTTAACAGGCTGAACTACAAAACAAAAGATTCACCTGTTCAGGGTCTATGATGTCCTTAAAATTAGGGTCCCCTGGTGGTGGTGTAAAAGAAAAGGTTGTATTGTTTAGTTTTGTGGAAGACTCGAGTGGTCTTGCCTCCTTTCCTAATATGATTTATGCTTTAGTTTGTTGTTCTATAGTGCTCCTTGTGTTAGTCCCTTCAGAGACTATTTTAACTCTTTTAGTCGAGCTAGCTTCTATTTTGTCGGTATTGGTCTGCGGATTTTTTAAGAGGAACATTCCTTCCCCCAAAGAGATCGGAAAGAACCTTGGTTGAAAGGTTTGATTTTGATTTGATGTATCTACCTTGTGGGTCTCGAGGCCTATTCATGAAAGAAAGAAAAAACAAAAAGAAAAAGCTACCATTTGATTCCTAAGTCTATTCATGAAAAATAAATACAAAAAGAAAAACTACCATTGGGTTTGGGGGAACTTGCTATAGCAGATGTGCAGGTTCTTACCTCTCATCTTCAAGTTCCCCCACCACCAAACTAATTCTAAGGTATAGAAATGGTCTAATTCCTAATTACTTCTTACCTTGAGACAACTCCCCGACAATGGCACCAAAATGTTAGGTGATTTATATGTACTAAAAAGACACTAAACTACCCTCAATTAATTTGTTAACCCGGGGTAAGTAAACTTGGAGTTGTAGAAAAATATATGCCAAAGGTAAAAGGTTGGTAGGAGTATAATCTAACTAATGAAAGTAGCTATCTAAGGCTAATCTACTCAAGCAAACCTATCTAATGAGAAAACCCTACTAAGCAACTTGAAGCTAGGTAACCTAAGTACTTTTGGACCAAGGATTGATGGATAGTTCCTAAGAAAGAAAATGAAAATTCTATGTAAACCAAACTAGTTTAACAATAAGCAAAAGCAACTACCTAAGCATATCAATAAGCAAATGACAAAAGCAAACGATTTTAACTTGCCAACCTACATTCNTGGTGATCATACCATTTTATCATGAAATTCTTCAAAAAGATCCTTCAAAACGTGCAAAACATATATGTACATGGGGCAAAAATGTATAACAACCATCATAAAAATGATCATATCTCGAGCCCAACACACATGTGGGAGTTTTATTAAAAGAAACTTTTGATCTCCACGATCCCAATAGCCTGTATTTTGGGGTTTCGACATTGGAATTTGCACAGGAAGATGGATCTAATACCCTGGATCCTCAACATCGAATTCCATATAAAAATAACCAAACAGTAACATACTATACATACAAGGAACATTCGTACATCCATTCCATTCCTCAATTTATTAATCTGATTTCCTTTAATAGGAAAATGAAAAAAAGATAATAAATTACTATGCATACAAGAAACTTGGAACACACATCCAATTCCTTCTTCCTCACAAGTTTCTACATAGAGATTTTTAAAGCATACAATTCACTTATTTGCAAAGGCATACATTAATGTAGATTACAAATTCATTCCACATGTAATTCTTCTCATAACAACACAATTTATATAATTGTAACTACAACCATATTTACATATTTTACATAGCATACAAGAGAGTGCAAAGAGAGACTTATCTATCATGAATTATTGACCATCCCATCTAAGTGAGGGTGAGTGATTTTCCACCCAACCATATTCTCTTTTGCACTAATACTTTCTACAATAGGCCACCTCTGTTCCAGGTCATGATACCACTAGGGGAACTCTATCTCTCAAGGAAAATGTGAAGGCCACTCTCCTTCACAGATAATAAACAACATGAATCCCTTTCACCCACCAAGCCATGGCCTCCACGAGTCTTCTCATATGCCTTCACAATTAGATAACCTCCACACAAGGGAGTCCATTCACTACTAACACAGTCCCTCAAATCCCTCCTCTCTTAGTGTTGGTTTCCTATCTAGCAAGCATTAAAATTACAACCCTCTTTATTGGTTGGATTAGGATTTCTCTACTACAATTCCAAAACGATTCCACACACCCTTTCTCTCTTTATCTACTTGTGTTGTGTTCCACAGTTCCATCCTAAGTTGCCTGCTTATGGACTCTTCCACGATTTTTTTTCTTCCCCACACACTTTGCACATTCATGTACCTTCTTTGCTTGTATATTCTAAAACAATTTATCCCACACCAAGTTGTCTATCTCCCCATTCCTCGGTTCTCTTCTTCTTTTCGTAGAAGGTTCCCAATATCCCCTTGCTTGTGTCATAGAATTAGTGGGTAAATAATGGAAAATGAGGTAGTATTTGTTGTACCCCACCTTTACCCCGGGATGACATTTTTCAGTTGTTTATCCATTTCTATAGATCTATTTATTTCAGGTGGTTGGCTCATCAACTACCAACCTCCCCTTCATTAACTGATTGGATTTTAATTTAGAAAAAAGGGAAATAAATGGTTTTTTCCCCAAAATAATTCATTAAGGTTATTTCCCCAAAATAATTCAACAAGGTGGCTTGGGGTCTCTAGCATGATTAACCCCCCCCGCCCTTAGGCCCCCTCACTCTTCCCTCTCATGGTATCATGGTCAGTACCTGCGCTCCACCCTGCTATCAACTAGTTTGGTTTTTTTGATTAAACAATATACATTTGCATTATTCATATGTCCATATTATCATGACATGGTAATAATATCTCCATGTTGAGACAAAACCATCACTAATTTTATTAAAAATTAATCAGGGGATCAAAATGGGGGTGTTACAATCCCCTCCCCATTATAGGAACATCATCCTTAGTGTTCTCTCTCATCTCAACAACAATTTCCATGTTTTCATCCTTCAATTGCTTCAACAATGTCCTTCTCTTCACGGTCTAGTCCACTTCCAAACTCTGGGAATTTCAACATATGCCTACAACAATGATCAAGAAACATGTATATTATAACCACTTTTATACATAAATATTCCATTGATATTCATAACTCAGGATAAAATATATATTTAAGAACAATACTTATCTATATAATCAGTGATTCACATCCATATGGATTCCATGGTTAGAGTTGAGCTCACTATTCTCTAGACATACCCATTGTGCTCGTGATCCCAATTAGAATATATAATCAATTATTCAAGTCTCCTCTTCCTTGCAGTCACTCACCTTCCAAGCTCATGCATCCACTTCTTTGCTGCACAATCTCTCGGGAGATCCATCTTGCCCGTCAAAGCTTCCTCGAATAGGAAGAGTATAGAGACTTGCAAAGTCTTACAACCAAGGCGTCTCATTGGATTTCTCTAACATAACATATCATATTTTAATGGAGATCATGGCATATAGGGTTTTGGTGTCGCAACAGTAGCCTATTTTTCATGCTTTCCATTTCAACAACCATCATATGTCCCTTCATGAAAAAAATTTCATCTCACCTATATCACATGCATACAATAACCGTGAGATATTATCATTACAATTTCAATTAGAAATCCTTTAAATCTATTTCCCATAGATATCTAGTTCCATTTATTAATTTCAGATACTTCCATATAGGAAATCAAGTTTCATAAGGATGAAATTCCTTCTCATAACAGTTTTCCTCTTGCAATAGTAGGCATCGACCTTCCTTATGGACTTACACCATTTCCATATCCAATACCATCCTTACTACAATTTCTCAACCCTCATTCATTCAAACAGGTGGTTAGTATCTCACACATAGTATGCCTTCATTGCATGCTCATAATGGTTCACAAAGTGATCCTAGAATTGTACATACTAACAATTGAATCACTTTTTTCTATTAATCATATTAAATGGATTGAAATTATTATTCCTTACACATGCATTATCTTAGCATACTAAGGTTTTCATAATGCAATAAAAAAATACAAATAATTAAACCAATGTGCCAATACTTGTGGCCACATCTACACCATACATCTTTGCATTGACTATGGAATGAAACACACCTATGCCATGTATTCCACCATGGTGATATGGGAAGTTCAACCAAATACTCAACACATGGATAGCTTTATTGGCATTCATTTATACAATAGGAGTATGTCTTCTAACTTGGCCTAGTTATGATCTCATAACCAACAAAACATAATATGAAATCAAAATTTCACATAATGCATTCAAGCATCAACCCTATGTGTACATTAAAGTCCCTTTTACTTTACACATCAATTCAAATATTGAAATTTAATTGAGGGATTTCATACCTCAATTCCCTTCAACATTTATGCACCATAAGTGCCCAAATGCATACTTTCATGGTTGTTATCAATTACTTGATGTTACCTGATTAGATGGTAATCGTAGAATCTCATAGGATCCCTTCACCAACCTCTTGATCAACATTCCTACCATCCCCCTTTGTCCTCATATGAATGGATTTCTATTGTAACAACAATTTCATCAACATCTTCAACCATTATATGCACATTTTTCCTTGATACAAGATCCATCAGTAATCATATTCAATTATCATAACATCATTATTTCATATATATGTATGTATGTATGTGTCGATAGACTTACTCGGAGTCTAAAACCATTCCACATGCATATCCATATGCACTAATGAACTTTTATATGCATGAAGCATTCATGATCAACATGCCTACTCATGCCCACACATTTCTAGCTTTACTATATGCATCACATATCAATTCAATTATGCACCCCCATGCATATTTGTTTCAACTCCTTGATCTCCATGTAGTTGTTCTTGAATATTTTTATATCCCTGCAACTTTGTGCACTGTCATCTACTCATCCATGCATTTTTGTTCCTTAATCATAACATTTTTCTAGCCAAGTCCCTCTTGACCATTATGCATTTCTAGCTAATACACCTTATTGGCCAATACCTCCACATAGGTAGTCATGATCTAACCTTACCTTGCTCGAACCTTCCAACATATTGGAATGATGTGCTCTATATCATTCCATCACCTTCATACTATCGTATCATTAATTTGGCTTACCCATGCCTCAATTATTCTCATAACAATCACAATCACATTCATATAAGTTATCATGTCAATTCACAATGTATGTTCCATACCACCTTTTAAATTAGAAAACATTATCAGATATGCCCTAGCATATCTATCTGCAATCTACCACATTATTCTCAATGTGTTCATTAGTGCAAACATAAAAATATTTCAACCATTTTACTTTTATATAGCTATTAGAATTCTCATGCATGATAAAATCACATATACCAATATTTCTCATTCTATAGAAATATAATACCAACAAGAGAGGAGTCAAGGGATCCTCCCTTCTAATTCCTCTGTACAATCTAGAATTTTTAGTGTAGCTGAATTATTTCCATGATCCTTCTAACATTTGCATAATCATGGATTTAAACACAGTATTCATTCAAGCGTTTACATTGATTTATTTTCTTTAACAAATTGTAATTTTTTCTTTTAAAAGCATGTAACTATGTTGAACAAACTAGAGTTTTAAAGTGAGAAAAGGTTTTCCCCTTTTCTCCATATATTTTTTTTCATTTTGGTTTCTTTCTAGATTTGGATGCTCCATTTCCTTGAGCAATTCCATTCAATTTTAACTTGACATTTCCTCACTTAGAGAGCATATCTTCCCTGGATGAAAACAGCATACTAAAGCATCAATATTAGTTCACGAATTCAATAAAAACAAAGAGCATTTTGCACATTAATTATATATACCAATCATAATTCATTAACATTTGGTTTAGCATATGTTCCACATATGCATGTATCCAAAATGTAATCCATGATTATTATACATATATGCCTTTGGTGTCCACTTCTCAATTCTCAACAGTCATTAATTCCATGGTTTTGTCCTTCCAGCAGGGCCTTTACATAGTCCATCCACATGGGACTACCTCAACATGCAACTTCTTTTTTTCACATATATCAACTCTTGAAATGATATCAACTTGTGAGTTAGTAAAAACTGTATCATTTTAGTTGTTTACCTATAATTTCCATAAGGAAAATAATCATGCATTCACATAGTGCCTTCAACCATGCACTCAATCATACGTATCAACATTGTGCATGCATGTTTACAATCGACACACTTTCATAATTTACACATTCACATCTATTTGAACTTAAAATCAATCTATCTATCTTATGATTGTCCACATTCTTTCATATGAACACTTCAAAGGAAAAATAATAAATATGTTTCCTTCTTTCACATGGAAGTCAATAGTGACAAAGCATTTTTTCACACTTGCTCTTTCATCATTTCGTATTAGTTCTTCATAAGAATGGAATACAACCCCTTCAAGATAGTACTTAAACAAAATAGAGCAAAACCCTCAAGACAAGATCAACTACGTAACAATAGTCTTTCCCAAAACATAGTAAGTACTATTCTTGCTCCAAAATAAACTTGTTTATGCATGCATTCATCCTAGACATCCACATGATGTAATCAAACCATTCCTTTAAGCATGTATACATAGATACCAACATGCATGTGCACTAATTGCACATTTTCCATGTCATTCTTACAGTTATTCACATGAAAAATATGATAGGAGTATTCATGAATATGTTTCCCTCTTTCACATGGCAATAATCAACAAGAGATCACTCTTGCAAAATTTCTATAACAACATTCCATATGTCAGGAAATCAATAGGAAATCATAGCATTACCTAGTGCATAACAAGTACCAACTCCTATATCCTTTAGTCATTCATGCCTCATATAATTTCAGCCATAATTTTTTTTATGGGGGGATTATTACCTAAATTCCCCTTCAACGCCTGGGCATATAAAACAAAAAATACCTTCTTGGTTGTCATCCATAATTGGATGCTACCTGATCCATTGGTCTTTGGAGGATGTTCGTGCACTCCCTTTACTAAGATCAAGATCATCATCTCATTGAACCTTAACTTATCTTCACAAGGATCTATGCAACAACATCATCAACATATTATTCCATGCTATTAAAATTTTCTTTAATCCATGCATTAAGCACCATGCACGATAAACAAGGTAAGATTTTATCAACCATAGGGTTCCTTACCCTTCTAGGTGTTTATTCCATCTGATAGCAACCACCTGGATCATAAATCAAGCTACATAAATCCCTCAACCATGTCAAGGTTTCTAGAAGGTGCACTTGCATTAATTTCATCAACACTTATGTACTTTCATGTCCTTGAAGCTTACCTCCCACATGGAAATTAACAACAATCCAAGGGAATTTTAACAATGAGGAACATAACATTCATCTTACCATTAAAATCACTCAATTCCAAGGAATGAAATACAAACATTACCTATTCATAAATTCCATTTACTCACATCTAAATGGATACTCAACAACAATTCTTTAGGTCATACAACTCTAATTTCATCATTCCTAAACCTTGTAGGCTTATTCATTGATTTAGGCTTATGTAATTTTCCTTTGTGGCTTATCTCTGGCCATTCAGGTCCAATGCTTGAACCACTGCTCTGATAAGCTTCTCTTATCAGCTCCATAACTCTAAATTTCAACCTTCAGACTCTCAGTATCTTTGTCAAGCCTAGAGAAGTTTCCATATCCCTCCTCTCATTTGATCCCCCATTTCTGATGCATGAGGTCTCTTTCATCCCATGTTGTACCACTATTATTTATCTTCATTGCATTATCTCTTCTCAAATTTGAACTAATAGGCCACTATTAGCCAATAATAACGATTGAGAGGTACATAATTATTGGCCTTGATAAGGATTTCATTGGCTCACAATAGCCCCAAACTAAAGGCTTTGTTCCTGCTGCCATTTACACTTTAAATCTGTTCTTAGTGTGCATCATCATCATTTCAAATAAAATACACATGGATGGAAATTTTTCTCCTTCCATAATTCAATCAACAAGACAAAGGATATAAATTAACTTTAAACCATGAGATAAATTTTGATTTCATGTTTAACATTGCCAAATGAGCTTTGCAAGCAATCCTGCAACACTTTGCTCTTGGGCTGTTTCTTAGCCCATAAAGCCCAAGTGTTGTAACACTACTTTGATACCACTTTGTAATGCACCTAATCCCCTAATCATCATTAACCTGGTGGAGCGTACAAAATTTTCTATTTTCCCTCTATCTTACTCTTCCAACCATAATTATGATCTTCGATTCTAAGCTCAAAAGTAGATTATTCTCTTCAAGAGGTTTCCAAAGATTGTAAGTATGATCAAAACTAATATTTAGGAAAGAAGTTATGCCCTTTAGACGTTCTTGCACATCATCCACATGATGATGTCATCCTTCCATGTGTCACCCAAGTGGATCTTATCCATATGTACCCATTGACATCATCATCCCATAGGGCATCCGCGTGGACCTATCTCTCACATGCCAGTTGACATGGATTCTTCCTTTTTATAGGGTTGATGGGGCATTGTTTTGAAGGTGCTGATGAATGCTAAACAAGAAATTTGATGGTTGATTGAGATGAAGCATCGATGATTCATTAGTCTAAAGTGTTGATAAGCACTACATGTCACCTTTGATAATTATCAGGTCGATGCACTATCTATTTATTTGGACAAAGTGTTGATTGGAACTAAAAAAACACCATTGATAACTATCAAGCCAATGCATCGTTAGGTCATTGGGACAAAGTGTCGATGGGAACTAAAATGACACCACCGATAACTATTGGGCCAATGCACTGATGGTTCATCTTACCAGAATTCCAAATGGCACAAAACACCATCTTCTAATGACCGATCGGGCCGATGGGATGGCACGGATCTTAGGAAAACATGAACAATCCACTTTCATTGAGACCAACAATTGAACACTCATGATTAACTCCCAAAACTTAGTCGATTTGCTTATTCTCTTTCCACTAATAACATGGGTCCCACTTGTGCTCGATTTCCACATGGAATTTACTCATTTTATCACATTAACTAATGTGTACCCAAGGATAAACCTCCACCTGTCACTAAACCATACACTATGGGGATGGGTGGGTCCCATCCCTTTCCTTTTTAGCTCTGATTCACAACTTGCACGTCCACCAGATAGGACAATGGAGGATCACATAAATTAATGATCCAAATTAAAATCGGGCTTAAACATGCACACCCCTTAACCAATTAACTTACTCTCGAGATATTTGACAGTTGAGAGCGATTTGATCCGACAAATTTGATTAAATTTAGGCTTAATGATATGCAGGGGTTAAAGAACTTCTAAACCCAAAAATATTTGACGGTTGAGATTAACCATGATTAACGATCCTTGTTCTTTTCAGGCTTAAAGGTGCTTGACTGATAACATTGCCTCTTTGTCCCAAATCCACCATGGAATGAAACATGTCCTCTCCACGTGTTATCCTCCACTTGGAAAATCCACGTCAGATTCATATGCTTGCATAGTATTGGGTTTTTCATACATAGCATCAATGTCAGAGTGACGTGCCTAATCCACATGTCATCTTCCTTTCCACTTCAAGAGATAAAGGTTCCATTGTGTCGTGGTTCTGCATTCAAATCCAATTTTTTTGATAAATCTCATTCAAAGAAATTATGGATTTCCAGATAGTCATAGTTCTTCTTCTGGTTCCTCCATCGATATCCATATTTTATATAAAATACCTTTTTAAGAAAATCCCATATTTCTAGATATTTGAATGGTTCGGGTTCCACCACACCATTCCACCATCCATGATCTGACTTTTTCCAAATGTCTAATTAAAGGGAATTTTGGATTTCTACTACTTGGATTGATGGTTCCATCATCCAACATCCACCCCATGACCTACCACCATGGCTCTACTATCATTCTCTCTGCTAAGGTGACATGTTGACATGGTATCTGACATCTGAATTTTTACAAAATGATTGTTTAGAGGGTTCTTCATATTTCCGCTACCTAGATTGATGGTTCCATATGCATGGTTCCATCATTTGGCATTCAGGTTTTTGGAAAAGGTTTAATTATTTGAGAACCCGAGTATCCATTGTTCCTTCTGCAAGGTTCCAATGACCTAGGTCCAACTCAGATTCATAGTTCCATACGCAGGGTTATAGTCATGAACTTTGATACATCCGAGATCCATTTTTTTTAATAAAATCAACTTAAAGGATTTTTCAAATCTTCGCCACGTTGCTAACCCAGTTGATGGTTATGATAGGTCAAGGTTCCCACGATAAGGTTCTAACATCATTTTTCCACTTCAAATTTCCACATCCATGAATTTTATTAAAAGAAACTTTGGATATTCATAATCATGATAGCTCGGATTTTGGGGTTTCCACAATGGAATTTACATAGGAAAAGGAATACAGTCAACCAGATTCTCAACATCGAATTCCAGATGAAAAATAACCAAACAGTAACACACTACACATACACGGAGAATCAATACATGCATTCCATTCCTGAATTTATTAATATGATTTCCTTTCAAAGGGAAATAAAAAATAGATAATAAATTATTGTGCATACAAGAAACTTGGAACAAACATCCAAATCCTTCTTCCTCACGGGTTTCTACATAGAACCTTATAAATCATATAATTCACATAGTTGCAAAGGCATACATGCATGTATATTATATACTCATTACACATCTAATTCTTCTCATAACCAT
Organism: Picea glauca; assembly: GCA_000966675.3. Classification (NCBI taxonomy): domain Eukaryota; kingdom Viridiplantae; phylum Streptophyta; class Pinopsida; order Pinales; family Pinaceae; genus Picea; species Picea glauca. Next base: position 53,640 of record JZKD02S1953184.1, read on the forward strand.
ACAATTTATAGAATTGTAATTGCAACCATATTTACATGTTTTAGAGCATAAAAGAGAGTATAAAGCGAGACTTATCTCTCATGAATTATTGACCAGCCCAACTAACTGAGGGTGAGAAATTTTCCACCCAACCATAGGATTTATTACACTAATAATTTATACAATAGGCCACCCCCGTTCTAGGCCATGATACCACCAAGGTAACTCTATCTCTCAAGGAAAATGTGAAGGCCACTCTCCTTCATAGACAATCAACAACAGGAATCCCTTTCACCCACCAAGTCAGGGCCTCCACTAGTCTTCTCAGATGCATTCCCAGTGGATAACCTCTACACAAGGGATTCCCTTCACTGCTAACACAGTCCCTTAGTTCCCTCCCCTTTCAGTGTATATTTCTTTTCCAGTAAGCATTAAAATCACATCCCTCTTTCCAGGCCAGGTTATGATTTCTCTGCTCAAATTCCATAGTGAGTTCACTCACCCTTTCTCTCTCTATCTACTCATGGGGTCTTCCATAGTTCTACCTTGAACCATCTACTCAATGGATATTCTGAAAATATACTCTTCCCTTCACACTTTGCACATTCATGTACCTTTTCTGCTTATGGATTCTACCACAATTCATCACACACCAAGCTATTTATCTCCCCATTCCTTGGTTCTCTTCTTCTTTTCACAGAAGGTTCTCGATCTTCTCTTGCATGTATTGGGTAAATCGTGGGTGAATCATGGAAAATTAGGTGGTACTTGTTGTGCCCATAGCTGACAGTTTTCAATTGTTCAACCATTTCTCCATACCTCTTTATTGCAGGTGGTTGGATGATCAACTACAACTTCCCTTTCATTAACTGATTAGCTTTGAATTTAGAAAAAGGTGGATTGTAGTCTCTAGCATGATGACCCGCCCTCAAGACCCCACACTCTTCCCTCTCGTGGTATCATCTCCAGTACATGTGCTCCACCCTTCAGCCAACTGGTTTGGTTTTCTTTATTAAACAATATACATTTACAATGTTCATATGTCCAGATTACCATGGCAAGGTAATAATATCTCCATGGTGATATAAAACCATCACTAATCATAATTTATTAGAAATTAACTGGGGGATCAAAATGGGGGTGTTATAGGAGGAAGTTATTTCCCCAAAATAATTCATCAAGGTGGATTGTAGTCTCTAGCATGATGACCCGCCCCCAAGACCCCACACTCTTCCCTCTCGTGGTATCATCTCCAATACATGTGCTCCACCCTTCAGTCAACTGGTTTGGTTTTATTTATTAAACAAGATACATTTACAATGTTCATATGTCCAGATTACCATGGCATGGTAATAATATCTCCATGGTGAGATAAAACTATCACTAATCATAATTTATTAGAAATTAATTGGGGGATCAAAATGGGGGTGTTATAGGAGGAAGTCACAATGTCATTCCCCTTGATTTTTGAGGATATTGGGTATTGAGTGCACAAGGCCTTGTAATTATTTGCTAGATTTGGATTCAAGGAATGTAGAAACAATCAGTTATATCAAATAATTATCAATTGCATTTATCCAAGATCTTGATGTGAGCATGCTCATACATGTGATTATAGTATATATATATCTGAATCATATGGTATACTTTTAGGAAGAGAGTGGTCCATCAAGGTCAAACATGATTTCTACTTCATGGAAGGAAAACACTTCACCTTTCCTCATAAGGGTGCATAAGTTATCATTAGGAGAGAGTCAAAATATCGAGAGTAGGTTGTACCTATTTCTTACAATTCCAAACATGTGTATTTCCAAGACACGATGAGTACTTGTACTATATTATCCCAAAGAAGATATTCATGTTCCTTGTCCTAAGCAGGATGAAATTATTTGGAGCATGGATTTTGATGGTGCCAAATCCAAGAATGGATCCATTGTTGGGGTTTTTTCTATGTGATACCAAGGGAAAGGAAATCCCTTTCTCTTTTTTATTAGAGTTCCATAATAATAATAATAACATGGATGAGTATGAAGCATTAGTTCACGACCTCCAAAAGGCCTTAAAATTCATATTTCACCATGTATTGGTTAGCAGGGATTCAGAGCTAGTTATGAACCAAATTGAAAAAAAAATATGTTGTTCATAACCTCCTCCTCAAACAGTAGTACCAAAAGGATAAGGAAATTAATGAAAATTTCTTATCTCTAAATATTCAAACTATACATAGCATCACAAACCATGTAGTTGATAATTTGGCCTTAGCTAGTTTATGCTTAACTTTAGAATTTGTAAGTTTTGTTGAGGATATAAGAGCCCAAATATTACATAACATTGACCCTGTAAATGTTTTGATACAGATGAAAAAATATGTAGATACCTTCAAAACTAGGAAAAATTCAAAGACTTACATATCTATCATGAGATAGAAGAGGAAACAGGGGATGTAATCCAATTGAAAATGAATAAAATTCCCCTTGGGCTATCCATGTTGGAATCCATGTTTGATTTCAATGATGCTTCTACCTCTACACCTAGTATTAACAGTGAATCCATTAGGAAGGTGAAAGAAACTATCTCTATAAATATGGCAACGGAAGAAGATCCAAAGATGGTTTATATAGGGTCATAGTTTTCTCCTTTTGAGTGGGTATCCAATTTGGTGCCAGTTAGGAATAAAACTAGGGATGTTTAGTTGTGTGTTTATTTTTGACATATGAACAAGGTGTCCTTAAAATAAACTACCCTATCCCACTATGGAGGAGATACTCCAACAAGTTTATGGTGCCCAAATGATGTCTCTTTTATATGGATTCTCATGCTACAAATAGATAGACCTCAAACCTCTTGATTTTCACAAAACCACCTTCACTACTCATTGAGGTACGTATGCATATCACAAGATGCCTTTTCGTTTGACTAACACCGAAAGTATCTTTCAATGTGCCATGGTCATTAATTTCAAAGGCTTGATGGGTAAGATTATAGTTTTCTACTTCGATGACCTCATAGTATTCTCCAAAAAATGATTTAGTCACTTTGATCACCATAGACAAGTACTTCTTATATGTCATAAATTTGACATATCCTTAAACCCTAAGAATACCATTTTTGTTGTTATTGAAGGAAATATCTTGGGTCACATCATGTCTTGAGAGGGTGTCAAAGTTGACTCTAAGAGAATGATAACAATCAAAAGGATGCCCTTAACTACCAATAAGAAAGAGATGTAATGTTTCTTCAGAAAAATGAATTTCCTAAGTTGCATCATTCTTGATTTCACTCAAGTTTCCAAACCTTTAAATCAAATAATGAAGAAATACATTAGGTTCAAATGGGACCCTCCTACATGTCAAGATTTTCAATCTATTAAAATATCCATTGCTTATACACCTATGTTGATTAGTCCCAACCATTCCAAAGATTTTTCCATATACATTAACTCATTACAGGAGACTATTTCTACAATTTTATTATGAAAGGACCACAAAGAAAACCTTAGGCCAATTTCCTTTGTAAGCTAGAATTTGAAGATACATAATATGAACTATTATTAACTTGAGAAACATGGTTATTATTTATATAAATCCTTGGATATGTTTCAACACTACATCTAGGGCCACAAAGTTTAGGTTTTTGTTCCTACATCTCTCTATGTCACCACTTTGAACCAAATTGAACTGCATAGTAAGTTGTCCAAATGGATCATTCCCATGCAATAATGTGACTTATACATTAAACCAAGGAAAACTATAAGGGGAATAGGGTTGGATAAATTTCTAGCTAAATCCCATGCTTCAGTCATAGTTGAATCACCTCAGGTAGAAGAATTGATTTGTTACAAAGAAATGATTAATGAAATTGATTTGGACTCACAACCATGGTATGAACCTATTGTATATTTTCTAATCAACGATGTTTATCCATCAGACATGGATACTATATCCAAGTGAAAAATTTCCTTACAAGTTGTCTGGTATGTCTTACAAGATCAAATGATTTATAGGAGAAACCTTGATGGAGTGTTGTCACGTTGTATTACTCCTGATCAATCTCAAATGACACTTGAAAAATATCATTTTTGAGTTTGTGGAGGTCACTTTTCAGCCAAAACCATTACAACAAAAGTTTTACATGCATGTTACTATTGGCCTTCCCTGTTGGGTATGTGTTATATTATTTGCAAGATTGGTCCCATGTATTGTACAATGATATGTGAGAAAGGGGGGGTCGAGGATGGCTCACTGAGTTCCCCCCTATAAGGGGGTTTGGGGGTGGATCTTGTGAAAAAAAAATGGCGGTTTTTTCGTCCATTTTTGGAAGTTTTTGGCACATGGTTTTCGCCAATGTATTTCTAATTCAGGTTAAGGAACCAAGTTAAAAATCTATGTGTAATGTGTGTGTGTGTGCGCCATTGTATATATATATATTTTTTTTTAATAATTTGTTTGCAGTAATTAATTGTACAAGGTTAAAATATACATTTGGTATGAAATCAATTATTGGCTTTAGGGGGATGATTTTGTGGCTAAGGGTTTGGCTCGGGTCTATGATAATCCTTGTTAAATTGGGAGATATATGGTATTGATTCTTCAGGTGAAAAGAAATAGCGAGTAGTTCAAAAATAGACATAGAGAAACTTAATGGGTAAATTTTTTAGCGTGGAAACTCAAGATGGAAGATATCTTGGTGGAAAAATAACAATGGATCATTGTGGATCCAGGTACTGCACCTACAAGAATGTCAACATAATACTAGAAAATTTTTTATTAGAAGGAAAATAACACAATCCAGTTGTGTCTTTTAGATTCAATATTACTGAATGTATCAGGGGAAGCTACAACCAAGGAATTATGGGATAAGTTGGGGAATTTGTATGATCTAAAAATGATGAAGACTTGTATTCTTGAAAATATTTGCAAGTTTTAATTCATGTGTTCAAATGAAAATGGATCAATTTTGTAAACACAACTTTTATAGAAATTACACATTCAAGATGCATATAAACAACAACAAATAACAGTGAACAGAAAACACATAACACAACAAATGATAAAGGAGTTCACCCCTCTCTTGGG
>JZKD02S1953195.1:9144-25339 GCA_000966675.3 Picea glauca
TATTGGGGTTTTTGGCTGAACTAGTGATGTGCACTTGTTGAAGGAAGAGATTTTTTGGCATTTATGGTGTTTCTCTTGAAGGAAGGTGTTACAACTAGGGTTTGCATGGTTATTTTTTCATGAATTGTAAGTGTTTTTTTCTGCAAAACTTCTTATTGAATGGTTGTAGTTTAAATTTCTTGCATATTGCTTATAAATTTGTTGAATCAAAACCCTAGGTGACCAGCACACAAGTAGGTCCTTGTCTCATTTCCCCTGATAGAAAAACCTTTAGCCATTGAAAGAGAGGAAGAGAGCCTAGCCGTAGCTACACTCCTTGTTTCTCTTTCCCCTGTGCTAGTCGTACCTTGTAAAGTCCAAGAGAAGGAAGACGTCCTAGGCCTAGGTTATCTACACCTAGGGCCGTTTTTCTTTAGGGTTTGAAGAAAGAGCCTTGCCATAGCAACACTCTCCCTCTTTAAGCTTTCTCGTCTTGACTTTGTGCTTCATCTGAGCTAGTCGTTTTCCGGGAAGGAGGAGAGAGCACGAGGCCTTTCTTTTGCAACACCGAAGTGAGCCTCTCTCCCCTAAGGTTCTGTATTTGAGGCCCTGATTTAGCAGCACCTTGAAATTTTTCCCTCTAGTCCTTTTAAATCTCGTCTCCTTCAACCTGTGCGTCCTTTACTTTTTGACTCCATTTAACCCTAAGGCATTGTTCTCCAACCTCAAACATTGAAGTAGAATTGGATCTAAAACACTCTCAAACCTTTTTTGAATTGAAACCCTAACTAGATTAACCCTAACCTACTAACCCTAAGTTGTTGGCGTCATCTTTGAATATTTCATCTTATTTGCAGCAACATTTTGTCTTTTGAGTAATTGGATGATAATTGAAAGCATTAATTGATTTAAGAGGTTGTTTGTTGTATTGAATGTTGTATCATTCTAGTATTTATTGATGAAGTGATATTATTTCCATTACTATTTTGTAAACATTGACTTCGTCAACATTTACTTTTAATTGCTCATATTGAATATCAGATAGTCTTTAATATATATGAAGTACTAACCAAGATTGCACGTATCAGTTTCTTGTTGTATTGTCTCAAGCAGGTGCTTTTATTTTCTTTGGTTATACTTTATTATTGGCTGTTTAGCCAGGACTATCTGATTGGCGGTGATCTGTGAAAGGGGGAACTTGTTCTTGTCCTATTATCCTTTGCCCTTTCAAAACCCCAGGTCACCGGGGACGTCTCCCCTGGGCCTAGCCTCCCTAAATAGAAAGAGCCTTCCCATCGTGGTGACATTGGGTGGGATAGGTTCTCGTTACGCCAGTTTGGCCCTCTACCTTATAGCCTTTTATCCTAGCTACAAACTGTGTGATAATAGTTCCTAGACCTGAGGGGAAGTCAATGGTGACTTCCAAGTGGCTCTATAAACTAAAGCATATTGCAGATGGCAGCATTGAGAAGTACAAAGCTCGCTTTGTGGCTCAGGGGTTTTCACAGGTTGAGGGAGTCGACTATGATGAGACCTTTGCGCCGGTTGCTAGATACACTTCGATCAGGGCAGTGATCTCCATTGTGGCAGAGATGGGTTGGAAGATCCACCAAATGGATGTGAAGACCGCATTTCTGAATGGTCTTATTGAGGAGGAGGTATATATTGAGCAGCCATTGGGCTTTGAGGTGCATGGGAGAGAGTCTCATGTATGTAGACTGAAGAAGGCATTGTATGGGCTGAAACAAGCTCCTAGAGCTTGGTATTCGAGGATAGATGCCTATTTGCAGCAGTTGGGTTTTGAAAAGAGTGAGGTGGATCCCAACCTATGCTTCATTGTGGTTGGAGAGGATCCTCTCATTCTTCTACTATATGTGGATGATCTTTTCATTACAGCGGCAGAGAGACTCATTAGCAGCTGCAAGGAGAGCCTTGCTTCAAAGTTCGAGATGATTGACATTGGACTAATGCATTACTTTTTGGGATTGGAGGTTTGGCAGGAGCTTGAACACATCTTCCTGGGACAGGGGAAGTATGTGTGTGACATTCAGAGCAGATTTCAAATGGGGGATAGCAGGCCCATGACCACTCCCATGATTACCAACTGGAAGAAGCTTCGTGCTTCTAAGTCACAGTTGGTGGATTCCACTTTGTATCGTCAGTTGATCGGGTCATTGATGTATTTGGTCAATACCAGGCCAGATATTTGTTTTGCTATCAACACTCTCAATCAGTTCATGGTCCAGCCCAGGAGAGTGCACGGGGTGGCAGCAAAACATGTGCTCAGGTATCTTTGTGGTACGGTAGATTTTGGTCTGGACTATCAAAGAGGAGATGGAGTTCTTCTGGTTGGCTATACAGACTCGAATTGGGCGAGATGTGTCAATGACAGGAAAAGCACTTCAAGGTGTTGTTTTGGATTGGGATCAGCAGTTGTGTCTTGGTTCAGTCGGAAACAAAAGTCAGTGGCTTTGAGTTCTGCAGAGGCTGAGTATATGGCAGCCAGTCATGCCAGTTGTCAAGCCCTTTGGCTTCGCAAGATGCTGGTGGGATTGTTCGGTGTGCAGTTGAGGCCTACGGTGATTTACTGTGATAATCAGAGTTGCATTAAACTCTCGGAGAATCCAGTTTTTCATGACCGGTCTAAGCATATCGAGATTCGTTATCACTTTATCTGTGACTATGTTCAGAGAGGAGTTGTGGAGCTACAGTACATATCTACAGAGGAGCAGGTTGCAAACATACTCACCAAGGCATTGGGCATAGGCAAGTTTGTAATTTTCAGGGACAAGCTTGGAGTGGTGAGTAACACTTTCCTCGGTAAGAGGGAGTGTTAGATTTTTAATTAAATAAAGTACCTAGGCAAGTGTTTATCATCCCTAGGCGCCTAAGGGGTGAGAAAGTGCCTAATGTGAGCCCTAGTCATTTAATTTGTGAGATACAAATTAAATGGTGACTATATGACTTTAGTGAGGGTGAATGAAGAGACATTTAATCTCCGCCACCCATCTAATCTAATCTCAGCCATTGGATTAGAAAACTACTCACCTACCTCATGAGGTCGATTAGTGTAGGAGGGCGCACCCATTGTTGGGTTGTTGATTCATTGTTGAGAGAGCAAGAGAGAGAGCATTTTCGAGTTTGGAGAGGAAGCCATTTCTGCAGAGCTAGGGCACGCCTTCCAAGGCTGCAAACTAGCACAGAAATCGAGGCAGCAAGGACAACATTGAAGGCAGGTCGTACTGTACGGATTGAGCAGGTCATACAGCAAGAAGAGCAAGCACAGAAATCGAGCGAAAGTACAGTCCAGCAGAAAAGGCTGTATTGTATGGATTATCGAATTATGTACAGCAAGAAAAAAAAGGGCACGAAAACCGAGGCAGAAAGTACAGTCCGTACTGTATGGATTCCGTACAGTGTGTACGGTCCGTACGACTGTTATTTTGGCATAGATTTCGAGGAGATGGCATTGTGCTGTTTTCTGGAAGTTTTGGCATGTTTCCCAAGGCGGTCGTACAACATTTATTGCACTGTTTTGGGCTGGGACAGTTGGCACGTATTTCGAGCCATCCATACAGCATTTTGGAGGCACAGAAATCGAGGAGCAAACCTGCAATTTATTGCAGAAAATTCTGGAAAGAATTTTGAGAAGTTTGGCTTATTTCCTTTGTGAAGACTTGGCACGGTTATCGAGATAAGTTTGTCATTTAAATTTTTGAAGATGAATATGCTGTAACAGAATTCTCTAAAGCTCCTAAATAATAAAAATCTCCCTCTCTCACTGATTTTCCCCTTGTGGGTTTTTCCAGGGTCGAGACCGAAAATATCTGTGTCATTAATTTTCTGAGTTTTATGTGCTGCTGATATTTTATTTCTGCGTTATAAACGATGTTCAGAATCCTCATGTTTCAGTTCTGAAATTTATTTTCTGCTAAGTTTTTATATGCTGATATAAAACTGGGTTTGGGCATTAAACATTGGCTGAAAAATCAACGAGACTGAAACTGGGTTGGGGTCTGAAAATTTACAGTATACAACCTATCTTGGGGTTTAGCAGCTGTTTTGTGTGATCGCAACAGACAGTGAACCTTTTCCCAGTGTTTTGAATGGTGTTCTCTCAAGTATTGAGGAGTTGAGGATGTTGTCTTGCCTGTCAACACAAACATTATTGAATACACTATCCACCGCACTAAGTCTTTTCCCTATGTTATATGGATGAAGGAGTGGAGTCAAATACAAGGCATCACTATAATCATTGCTAAGAGATGAACTACAACCATTTGGCACTAAGCATAGGAGGAGGGCATGTATAGGACGCTTTGTTTTCATATAGAGTCTGCTTAAAAGATGGATCTTACTACATAGGCATTGTTGTTCAATAGCCAGTAGCCTAATCGATCATTGACATAGTGTTTTCCTCATGCCATTTAATGTGTAATTACTAATAAGCCATTTTGACACCATGAAAATCTATCGTGATGCCATTATGTGAATATTGTGTTTAAAAGAATTTAGATAGTAGAATCCCAATCTTTTAAAAAAGGGACCTTGAGTGCAAGAAACCCCACTAAGTGAGGGATGCACCTACATATCTAGAACATTGAATTTAGAAAACACAAATCATAATGAGATTAGTTGAGTATATGGGCTAGATTTCCTCGGGACTATAAAGGGAGGCTATGATATGACAAACTGAGCAAAGAAGTTTTCTTCGCTTGGTCAACAAGTAAATCCCATGCATGTTGGGGAAACATGATCCCAAGAGGAATCACCTTTAGTCCAGTCATGAAAGAATGAAATTAAGACATTAACTCCTTTACTTACTCATGCTAACCAACTTGCTTCTATATATTGACCACCCTGAGATGAGAAGGGTTGGCAATTAAGGGTTCGAGGATTCAATGCCTTTGTTCCTCACCTTGGCTTACTCCTAGCTTTTGGTTGTTGTTCTTGGCTTCAAACTTTGTTAGAATTTACCTGCATCTGTGGACAGCATGCAATCTGAGATCTATGCAAGGAGTCTTGTTGTCACAACACTTAAAAAGAATATTACATATCGCCATTGGGTTGGGTCTAGCAAGGTAGTTTTGGAGTTGGCATACTATTTCTTTTGATCTAGCTGGGGCTGGCAAGGAAAGATTGATACATAGCTCTTCCCTTGGTCTAGTTGGGGCTCACAAGGAAAGATTGATACACAGCTCTTCCTTTGATCTGGTTGAGGCCAGCAAGGAGAACTTGGTCAGGTTAGAGATGCAAAGTATATTGATGCTATAGCACAAGTGTCCACATCATAGAAGTCTTCAATTAGCATATTTCTTACCTTGATTTGATTGGGGATAGTAAGGTAATTATCAGCCAGAATACATTTCCCATTCAAATGGTTGTTGTCAATCAGGACTCAGGACAACTTGGTCAATTGGGGCCAACAACATATATGCCAGCGCAAATCACTTGCAAGTGTGATACTTAGTGAGAGATATGCTTCCATTCCATGGTCATAGCATTGTCCTGACTTCATTTAAAAGATAAGTATTGTCCAACTTTATATATTTTTATGTATTTTTTTGTTAAGCTCACAAAAGAATTATGTTAATTTATTTTGATCATAGTGGGTTGGTTGTTGTGTTTGGACATATTAGTTGTCATATAATTCATATATTTCCTCCTCACACTTTAGTTTGGATTTATATAATTGTGCATCCTACCAAGATTAGATAGAAGAACTAACATATGAACTGGTTATGTGCATGCCTGTGAGTGAGCAAACGATTACCAAACAATTGGAAAGCAAGGTCATAAACGCTGGCAAGCACCAACAACCATTTGAAGTTTGTTATATGCAACAAGAAAAAGCTTGCGATGCCAGAGGGTAAGGTTGTGACCAAGTGAAGATCACTATGTTGGGTTGCAGCAAGGTTGAGGGCCACAATGCAAGATTGCAGTGTATGCTAACACCACAAGAAGAGGTTGCAGGCAAGTGAAGGATCACAGAGTAGAACCCTGGTCTTTATCAAGCACCACAAGAATCGATTACAGTACATGCAAGATTGCAACCCCAGTTGCAAAATGAATGGAATGCAGTTGAAATATGCAAGGCAAGATTGCCATATCTAGCAAACATCACAAGGATCGATTGCAATGCAGGTCAAGACCACAATGAAGGTTTGCAATGCATAAAGAAAGCATGAGACAAAGTTGTGGTTGTAGTGCAACTGAAGCTTTATGGTATTGGTTAGATAATGTAGGAGTTGGTTGTGGCACAGAAGACCACAACCCAAGTTGTGAAAATGGACTGAAATCGTAAAGATTGTGAGGTTACAGGCACATCATGAAACCTGACTATAGGGATAAAGCATCACAACCTAAAGTTACAAAGAATCTGCAACATCTTGCTACAAAAGCACCACTTGCTGCAACTAAATGTGCACAGGTGAATATATCTTAGCCCATTATAAAGTGGTAGCAAAGTGAAGTGTTCATGAATCATTATATATTTGTACTGACACAGTGACAAAATAGATGAATCCGTTATATATGTTGCATTTGAATCTCAACTACGTGAGGTACATTATAGAGTGGAAACAGATCTAAAGTTTGTGAGTTTGTTGGGTATGTCATTTGTACATGACATCTTTCCATAATATATGATGTGTTAGGTTGGGGATTTCGTTTTGTGACTTCATACTAGGGTTTCATTTCTTCATGGCAAATGTTGACATCAAACATAACATCAGGTATACATATCTAACATCATACTAGCTATAAATAACACGTGAGATGCAATTCAGTAGTCTAGACATTTTTGAAACCCTGGCGATAAATATAGCAGAAAAATGTAAACCAAAATAGCAAGAATATATTAGGAAGGTAACAACATTAAATGAATCACAGTGTGCTCATAATAATTGAAACTCCAATGCTAGATGATTTATAATGCAGCAAGTCCCTACTTGATTTTGGGCACTGAAAATGTTAATAAATAAAAAAACACCAGGTTGAAGACTAATACAAGCTTCCTTCATAAAATATGGTGAAAATAATGTTAAATTTGGCAGCATCGACAGTCATTCTCCAATGAGAAGCCATATGGGCCACCCTGAGGCTAGCCAGGGAGATTTGGAGAATCAACCAGTCGTGTGAGGTATTGACAAAAGCCAGGGGGAACGTACAACCTCTGTGAGTCAAACCAAAAGTCAGGACGAACGAGATGCTATGTAAGTCTAATGCAAAAGTCAAGGGGAACGTACAACCTTTGTGAGTGTTATCGCGCAGTTTGTAGCAAGGGTAAAGGCTAGAGATTGAAGAGACAAACTGGCGTAACTGAAACCAATCCCACCCAATGTCACCTCAATGGGATGGTTCTTTCTATTTTGGGTGGTAAGGCCCAGGGGAGACGTCCCCGGTGACCTGGGGTTTTGAGAAGGCAAAGGATTATAAGAAAAGGATAATTTCCCCCCTCACAAGTCACCACCAAGCAAATAGTTCGGCTAAACAGCCAATAATAAAGTAAAACCCCCAAAGAGATACACCTGCCTGAGACAAAGCAACAACAAACTGATATATGAGAGCTTTGATCAATGGGTTAGTACTTCATATAAATCAATGACTATCTGATACATTTATAAGCAATTTGATAATAAATATTGACGAAGTCAATGTTTATAAAATAGCCATGAACATTATGTCATTTCTTCAATAAATGCTAAAACGATATGGCATTCAATGCAACAAATCAACACTTCATTCAATTAATGCCTTTAATCACCATTCAATTGCTTATAAAGAAAACGTTTAGCTGCACCAATGATATTATAGCTAAAGATGACGGCAGCAATAGGTTAGTTAGGTTAGTTCCTAGGCTAGGGTTAGTAGTTAGGGTTTGATTCAAGGTTTTGAAAATGATTGTGATCAAGTTCACTTCAAAGCAAGAGGTCTTTAGATCAGTGCCTTAGGGTTAATGGAGTCAAAAGTGAAGGACACAAGAGCTGAAGGATCAGGATAGTACAGCTAAGGACTAGAGGGAGATGCTTTGAGGTGTTGCTAGAGCAAGGCCTCAAAGTCAAAACCCTAGGGGAAAGAGGCTCACCTTGGTGTAGGGGAACTAGGCCTCGGTGCTCTCTCCTCCTTCCTTAACCCAATGGCAATCACGGCTAGCTGAAGAAATAGCATAAACCAAGACAAGAAGGATTGATGAAGCAAAGTGTTGCTACAGCAAGGCTCTACCAGCAAACCCTAGAAACATCAGCCCAAAGTGTAGAAGACCTAGGCTTTAAGGCGTCTCCTTCTTCTCAGCTTATAAATAGTAACGGCTAGCAAAAAGGAAGAAAGAATAAGAGTGTAGCTACGGCTAGGCTCTCTCCTTCAAACAATGGCTGAAAAATCTCTCAATGGGGACATGAGACAAGGACCTACTTGTGTGCTTGTCACCTAGGGTTTATCCAGCAAAATTATATATATATGCAAGAAATAAGTAATGCAACCATTCAATCAAGAAGTTTTGCAGAAAAATGCTTACATATCACCAAGAAAAAGCATAGCAAACCCTAGTTGTAACACCTTCCATTAAGAGAAATGCCAAAATATGCCAAGAAAGTCTTCCTTCAACAAGTGCGCCTCACAAATTCAGCCAATAACCCAAGAGAGGGCACAAATTTCAAACCTCACTATGAGTGAGTGTGAGATGATGAAAAAATGAAGGTAAAAATCCTTCATTTATACAGTACCATGACCTAAATTTACATTTTAGGTCATGAAAAAGGTCGACAAGGCCAAAACACTAAATCATACTGTTTTTACATTAAAATGTCAAATTAAAACCCTAATCAAGCTAAAAAAAAGACATCAAGCCCCTCTAAGGGAGACATTATCCCCTTCTAGGTCAAAAGGGGCATCCTAGAGCAAAACATTAGCCCTCCTTGGGCTTCTCCAACCTACCACACGTGCCAATATTGCCCAGTTTGCCTCCCAAGACGTCCATAATGTTGGATGACGTCATGGTCATCATGGGTGACGTCCTAGACCTTCCAAGGCCAACGTCCCACTGAAAAAGGGCCAATCCCCTTAGGTCAATCTCTGTCAAGGTGCCTCTGGTGGAACGTCCTCCTCTTCTCCGGTGCAAAGCCCCTAATCCATCTCTGTCTTGTATCTGCCCCTTGATGGGGTCTCAACATCCATCTGATGGGCTCTTCAGCCCCATGGAGATCCGAACTGATCATCTCCCCATGTGTACCGGTCCAAAATGGTACCTATCCGTCGGGCATGATCCTGCACATCAACAGCTACGCCCTCCATGGGCTCATCAGTCACAGGGATCATAGCAATGTCAATCACATCTCATCATCAATATTATCAAACATGTGCATAAAATCCTTAATACATCAGTTAAAAGCTCAAAGACATTACACAAGCCTGCAATACAAGTTTGGAGAAAAGAATAGGGCGTCTTATTGGGCTAGTGTCCAATGGAAAAGGAAAGTTCCCGGAAGAAACCTTATCCAAGCCATGTAAGTGGGTGATGTGGTCAGGGGATGTCCAAGCATCTGGGTGCAATGAGGGCCAAGGATGCAAAAATGTTACCTGTAGGTGCCTTTGTAGAAGGCGAGTTGTACCTGTCCTGGATGCATTTTTTCCAAGCCCATTCTTGCCTTTTATTCTTTATTCTTTATTGCTTTTTGTTCAAGAGCTAATCGGGGGACACTGCCCTGGCGTGGTGACCAGTGGTGACAACGTTACCCACAAGTACTTTCACAGAAATGAGAAGGTTGGCTCGTGATGAGACCCCCTTTCCCTTGGCCATGCAACCAAGAGTCACTTCCCTAGCATGCTGGTGGTAATGTCATACTGCTAGGTACCCATGGACCTAATAGGTTGGCTCGTGATGAGACCCCCTATCTTTTGATCAGGTCTTGTTTTCTTATTTTTCCGGGTCCCTCTTGTTTCTTGTTGAGAAGCCTTTTATCGCTTTCTCGGGGATCCTTGGGCGAAGCATCTCGAGGTTTTATTCTTAGGCTTTTATCTTTTACCACCTGCTTTACCTTCTGGGCCTTTAGCCCCTTCTTCCCACGAGGTAAGGTAGAATCCTGCAAATAGGTCAACCCAGTGCCCGGACAAGTGGAATGGGGTAGGTGAGTGGGAAGCAAGATGAAAAAGTGGTGTTGTGAAGGGAGCGAATGATGGCTTTTCAAAAATCCCCCCAGTGGCAAACCAAAACTTATAGACACGGGCTTGCTAGGGCACCCTGTCAATCGCCCCAAACATGGTCAAGTGGGCAAGTGTAAGATCCAAGCAGTTGTTTATAAAATAAAAGGAATCAGATGCACATATTCGAGGGTTTTAACAATCAAAGTGACACATACCATGATACCTGGACTAATTACCTCATGGAGCAAGAACCATCTCTGACACAAGACCAAGTCGATGGTGATGGATGTTGTTGCTGCTGACAAGATAAAGATGCTTGAAGAAAGAAAAGGTGTGGGCCCTCCAGGGCTATGCTAAAGTCAATCCTACTCTCGGTACTCCATGTCTAGGACCTATGGGCCTCGAGACATGATCTCCTAGTTATCCCTAAAAGTGGGGGATAACAGTGAGCACATACAGTCTAGTGAAAAAGTCAAGGGTAACGTACAACCTCTGTGAGCATAGACAGACTAGCGAAAAAGTCAGGGGGAACGTACAACCTCTGTGAGTCTAGTCAAGCCTTGTGAGCCATAAGCAAAAGTCAAGGCATCTAGCAAAAGTTAGGTTGAACGTAAAATTCCTATGAGCTAGAAACAAATGAACTTCCTGATATTGCAAATGATGTAATGTATTGATCTAGTGCGTTGGCACGTGTGACACCTTCCACCATGAAGAAATTTGAATTGCTTTGTAAAGAGTCAAGTTGTAAAAAGTCAAAGTTGCATGTCTAGGTCAAAGTCAAAGTTGTCAAGTTTGTTGCATGTTGCATATCGCATGATGCATGCATGACATGCATTGCATGCATGTCTAGTTGCATGTTGCATGCATGCATGTCATGTGCATGCTAAGGAGTTCACATGCATCTCATGTCAAGGGCGAGTTCCTAACTGAAGTGGTAAGTTCAGTTCTAATTTTGACTGCTGAGTTAATGGTCAGTTCTAATTCTGATGGCTGAGTTAACTTCAGCATGCATTCATTTAGGCTATTTCAAGCCATCTCCTCTCCTATTTAAGCAAGAGATCGACCCTCTCTTCTACACAATTGTTATGCAACGTATGAGTGAGGAAGAAAAGTGATATATCAGTCCATAACAGAGTGGTAACAGGCTGCTGTAACAGTCAATAAAGACAGCCATATCAGTCGAATAACAGGCTGCTGTAACAGTCAATAAAGACAGCGATATCAGTCCAATAACAGGCTGCTATAACAGACAATAAAGGCAGCCATATCAGTCCAATAACAGGCAGCTATAACAGTCAAATAAAGGGCAGCGTATCAGTAAAAGAAAGTAGCGAGGTACACCTTCAAGGCTGGCCTATAACAGAGTTTATAACAGTGAGGTTTCTCAGTAGTCTATAGTCAAGTTAGAGTCTTTGGCAAGCTCTTTAAGAGCAGAGTATTCATGGTGGATATTTTGTAAGTGATCATACTTTATTAATGCAATAAAAGGAGATTGTTTGCTGGGGTTTTTCTCCCTGTATAGGGTTTCTCCAGGGTACATGTGTTGAGATCTTGCATGCTGGTAAATTCTTATGATTATTGTTGTTCTAGTTTATGAATGATGTTAAACTAAGTTCAAAATACAGTTAGAAGTAAAGAAGTACTTTCATTATTAAATGAAGCTCATAAATTAACATGGTATCAAAGCTTAGGGTGTGCTAAGCTTGTTGAAGTGCAGCAGCAGGGTACACACAGATCCAAGCGAGCTTGATTAAGTTTCCAACGTAAGGTCCATGCATCCTCCATTTCAGTCGGGGCCAAGGATAGGCTCGAAGGAGCTGCCAACTTCAATGTGTGGAAGCTTTGGATAACAAATATCTTGCAGGAGCATGATCTTGAGCAATATGTGACCACAGTGGTGGAGGAACCCACCACTAATGCAGGAAGAGCAACCTTCAGGAAGAGTCAAGCAAAGGCCAAGCGAATCATCTTTGGCTCAGTCAAAGACAGTATAATGCCAGCGATGACTTCGTTAATGACTACTAGGGACTGTATGGATACCTTGGTGAATCTGTATAAGAAACAGGCTCCAAGTCAGAAGAGGACACTTAAGCACAAGCTTAAGTATTTGAAGATGGAGAAAGGTGAATCAATAGCATCTTTTTGTTCCAGGATAGCCCTGATCAGAGATCAACTTTTGGTCACAGGGGTCATACCGGATGATGATGACTTAGTGCAGGCCATATTTGATGGTCTTCTTTCTTCATGGGAGACCTTCGCATCCAATGTAAGTGGGAGAGAGATTAAGCCCACGTTTGAGAGGTTATGGCATGATTGCCTCCAAGAGGAGAGTCGCACTGCTACCAGGAGCGAGCCAACCAAAGAAGAGCATTCAGCATTAGCATCAAGATTCAAGGGAAAGAAGAAAGTCACTTTCCATAAAGGCTCTCAGAGGAAGTCAAACACCAAAGGTATGTTCAAAGGCAAGAGTATTGATACATCTAAGATTAAATGCTTTAGTTGTAATAAGTTGGGTCATTTTGCTAAAGACTACTGGTATAGGAAGAAAAATCCAAGGAAAGGGAAACATCATGCCTCAACTGCTGAGGATGATGAATCCAAACGAAAACAAAAAAGTCCTAATGAAAAAGAAACTAGAAAAGAATATTACCCGGTTTCTGCCCTATCCAATTCAGTTTTCACGGGGCCAAAAACTTGGTTAGTAAACAGTGGTGCATCAAAGAACATAACAAGGTACGAGGAAATCCTCTCAAATTTCAAGACAAAATCTTTTGCAAAGCAGGTTGAGCTTGGAGATGACAAATGTTACAAGATAGAGGGAGTAGGCTCTATCTCCTTCAGATTGGAATTTGGGGCTAGGCTTCATGTTGATGAAGTATTATATGTTCCATGGCTCAGGAAGAATCTTCTATGAATTGCAACCCTTAAGGACAATGGATATTGGGTGATCTTCAAGGACAAGAAGGCACTATTGAGGGCTAAAGGTAGCCACTTGAGTACAGCAGAACCCATTGGAATCGCAGAGGAGGATTGTACATCATGACAGGACAGTCAGTTCAAGCATTGGCTCATGATGCGACTAGCTCCAACGAGTTGTGGCACAGAAGACTTGGACATCTTCATTACAAAGCACTTCCAGATCTGCAGAACATGGTATGTGGCATGCCCTCTATTTCTCTTAGTAAAAATGAAATTTGTAAAGGATGCATGCTAGGTAAAAATATAAAGAAAGCATTTCCTTGTAGTGACAGCAGAGCTCAGGGCATCTTAGATCTAGTTCATTCTGATGTATGTGGTCCCATGTCATCTCCCTCACTCAGTGGTTGTTTGTCTTATGTCATTTTTATTGATGATTACTCAAGAAAATGTTGGATCTATTTCCTTAAATCTAAAAGTGACACATTTGGTAAATTCAAAGAGTATAAAGCCTTTATTGAAAAGCAGACAAGGAACTACATTAGAACCCTTAGAACAGACAATGGAGGAGAGTTTGAATCTCTCCAGTTTGAGGATTTCTGCAAGGAAGCAGGAATCAAGAGACAGTTGACCGTGCCATATAACCCTCAACAAAATGGTGTTGCTGAGAAGAAAAACAGGACAATTTGTGAGGAAGCGAAAGCCATGATGTTTGATCAGGATCTGCCAAATTCTTTATGGGCAGAAGCTACCTCCACTGTCGTGTATATTCAGAACAAATGTCCACATGCTATCTTGAAGGACAAGACTCCTGAAGAGGTGTTCTCAGGAATCAAACCTTAAGTAGGGCATCTAAGGATATTTGGATGTCTTGTATATATATTCATGTCCCTAAGGAGAAGAGGACAAAAATGGAACCCTCGGGCAAGAAAGGGATTTTGGTGGGGTACAGTGAGAACTCCAAGGTTTACAGGATATATGTACTAGGTCATAGGCAAATAGAGGTAAGCAGGGATGTAACGTTCCATGAGGAATCCGCATTCAAGAAATCCAGAGAGCTTCAGCAGGAATCAGAAGCAGTTCATCCAACTTCACCCTCTTCTGAAAATGAAGAGTCGGATGATCAGAGTGAGGAACCTCATGAAGGGCCAAGTGATGAGCCCCTAGAACCTACTGAAGAGTTAGAAAGAACTCTGGAAGAACCTCCAACCAAAAGGAAGCCAGGATCGCTTAAAGAAATAGTACAGGAAGAAGAAAAGATAGTTGCTCCCAAAGGAACTTTCAGGGAAATAAGAGGCCTCACCGGTTTGGAGGCTATGTTGCACTGATGAGAAGCATCAGTGACGTCGAACCTTCTTCATTTGAAGAAGCAGATAAATTACAAGTATGGAAGGATATCATGCTTGAGGAATATAGGTCAATTCTAAAGAACAATGTCTGGGACATTGTGCCAAGGCCGAAGGACAAAACAATGGTCACTTCCAAATGGATCTATAAGATCAAACATGCAGTTGATGGGAGTGTGGAAAAGTTCAAAGCAAGATTTGTAGCCAAAGGCTTCACTCAGAAAGAAGGAATTGACTATGAGGAGACTTTTTCCCATGTAGCTAGGTATACCTCCATTCGAGTTATTATTGCATTAGCTTTAGTTCTTGGTTGGAAGTTACATCAAATGGATGTAAAAACAACATTCTTGAATGGAAAGATTGAACAGGAGGTCTTTGTGGAACAACCAGATGGTTTTGTACTGCATAACAAAGACACTCATGTATGCAAGCTAAGGAAGGCCTTGTATGGTCTTAAGCAGGCTCCCAGAGTTTGGTATGACAAGATTGATGGCTTTCTTAAAAGCCTGGGCTTTTAGAAAAGTGATGTTGATGCAAATCTGTACTTCAAGGTAAGAGGGAACCAACCTATTATACTAATCCTGTATGTTGATGATCTCTTTCTAACAGGAGATGAAGGGTTAATAGCCTGGTGTAAGAGGGAGCTAATCTCAGAATTCGAGATGAAAGACTTAGGCTTGATGCATTACTTCCTAGGATTGGAAGTGTGGCAAAGACAGGGCAAGATATTTCTAGCACAAGGAAAATACACGGTGGATGTATTAAAGAGGTTTGGTATTATGGATTGCAAATCCATGTCTACTGCGATGGTTACCAACCTGAGGAAGCTACATGATTCTGATTCAGGTTCAAATTTGGTGGATCCCACCATGTATAGGCAGTTGATTGGATCATTGATGTACATGATCCACACGAGGTCAGATATATGCTATGGAGTGATTGCAATGAGTCAGTTCATGACTGAACCGAGACAAAGACACTGGGTGGCAGCAAAGCATATCTTGAGATATCTCAGACGGACCATTACTTATGGTCTGAGATATACATCCAGTGGTCTATTTTTGCATGGGTATGCAGGGGCAGGAAGCCCAGTGGACCGGAAGAGTACTTCCTAGGATCCACTATGATCTCTTGTTCAAGCTGGAAACAGGGATCCATTGCACAGAGTACAGCGAAGGCTGAGTACATTGCAACAAGTGATGCTAGGAAGGAAGCAGTATGGCTCAGAAAATTGGTTTCTGGGTTGTTTAGTGACAAGCTCGAGACGACGGTGGTTCACTGTGACAATCAAAGTTGCATAAAATTGACAGAGAACCCGGTATTTCATGACAGGTCAAAACATATTGACATGAAGTACCATTACATCCGAGACTTGGTCCAGAGAAAAATTGTAAAGTTACAGTACATAGCCACGAGTGAGCAAGTAGCTGATATCCTGACCAAGCCTTTTCCAAAGAGAAAGTTTGTGCAGCTGAGAGGCAAGCTTGGTGTGGCTGAGAATGACTCCCTCGTTGAGAGGGAGTGTTAAATTTGGCAGCATCGACAGTCATTCTCCAATGAGAGGCCATATGGGCCACCCTAAGGCTAGCCAGAGAGATTTGGAGAATCAACCAGTCTTGTGAGGTATTGACAAAAGCCAGGGGGAATGTACAACCTCTGTGAGTCAAACCAAAAGTCAAGACAAACGAGATGCTATGTAAGTCTAATGCAAAAGTCAGGGGGAACATACAACCTCTGTGAGCATAGACAGTCTAGTGCAAAAGTCAGGGGAAACATACAACCTCTGTGAGCATAGACAGACTAGTGCAAAAGTC
>JZKD02S1953219.1:3879-21544 GCA_000966675.3 Picea glauca
TTGTTGTGTTTTATTGTATGATTCCTTGATCACATACATAGGTTTATATTGAGTTTATTCTATTACTATCACTTTGGTTGGTTGTGTTCTTTTGCAAGTTCATCATTGTATGAGCGTTGGAACGGAGCTAGGATGGTTATGGAGAGAGGAAGTGACGTTTAAATGGTATGTCACCTATCCCTCTTTAGTTAGTAAATTCAATATTTAAAACTTAAGGAAAGCGTCATGTTCTGGTGTGTTTTGTTCTATATATAGGTGTATATAGGGAGATCAGTTAGTGTCCGCACCTACCGATTTATCCAATGATACCTGGGGAGACGTATGAAGCTTCACCACACCATAATGCTAGTTCATTCTCCCATCTGATGTCTTCATTTACTTGGTCCTGGGCTTCAACTTCCAGTTTGCAGAATCCTTGTCCCTTAACTAGTTTAGCGGGTTTTATATCTAGATCAAATTCTTGGACTACTGCCATCCAATTTCCTCTTCTTTCCCCCATATTTTGTTGAGTGAATAGGGATCAAACTATAGGGTGAGGCACGATGACTTTGGTATGGTTCCTTAGGATGTAAGATCTAAAGTGTTTCACTGCCTTGTAAATTGTATAAGTCTGCTTGTCTACAGCAAGGTAATTTAGTTCGACCCCTTGGATATTAGTGCTCATGAATTATACCTGGGTCTCGTTGTTGTCATCATCCTTTTGAGCCAGTACTGCAACTAACGATTGGTCGTAGGCAAAAGTATAGAGGAAGAAATATTTTCCAAAGTCGGGGCTTCGTAATACTGGGGCTTGAGATATTGTAGCCTTAATATCGTTGAAAGAACTTTTTCGTTCATCATCCCACTTAAATTCAATATCTTTGTGGATCATTTTTTGTATAGGTTTGATAGTCTCAGCGAAATCGAGGGTGAATTTTCTCACAAAATTGATTTTCCCAAAGAAATATTGCATAACGTTCTTGTTGTGGGGTAATGGAAGTTGAGATACAACCCTAATTCATTCTTGGTCTATGCGAATTCCTTCTTGAGATATAATATGACCTAGCAATTTACCTTCCTCGACACTAAAAATAGTTTTCTTAGGGTTTAAGGATATACTGTATTTCCTACACCTTTTGAAAATCTGGGTTAAATGTTGGATGTGATCTTCTTTGTTCTTTGAATACACAGTCACGTCATCCAAGTAGACTACTACAAACTTGTTGATTAGTCCCGGAAATTCTATGTCCATGGCCCTCTAGAAGGTTGCCTCTGCATTGATTAAACCAAAGGGCATACATTTATAAGTGAAGGTTCCCCACTTAGGTAGTCTTCAAATTCTCTTCCTCTGAAACTAGAACTTGGTTGTAACCTGAGAATCTGTCCAGTAGGGAGAACATCTCAGAGCCAAATAGAGTCTACAATATTTTCTCCATCAATGGTACTGGGTAGTTGTCCTTTTCTAAAGCTCTGTTGAGGTTTCTAAAATCTACACATAGGCATATCTCCCCATACTTTTTCCTCACAGGAACCAAATTTTCTACCCATGCAGAGTGCCTGACCTGGAAGATAATCTTAGCATCTAGTAATTTTTATAACTCCTGACACATGAAAGGTTCCAGGGATGGGTGGTACTTCCGGAGCTTCTGTTGGAAGGGTTTCACTTCAATATTTAATGGGATAATGTGTTGAATGATACGAGTATCGTAAGTTTTCAGATCTCGGTAGGACCATACAAAGACATCTTGATATTGTCTGAAAAGTTTGAGATACGCCTTCCTTTCCCCTTTAGATATATATGAGTATCGTAAGTTTTCAAATCTCAGTAGGACCATGCAAAGACATCTTGATATTGTCTGAAAAGTTTGAGATACGACTTCCTTTCCTCTTTAGATACTATCTTGCTGAGATTTATATTCTTGGGGTTTTCCGGGGTTCCCAGATTTATGGTTTCATACATGGGACAGGAATTCCCCGTCTTTGCATTTTTTGACCCTTTGAATCATTCCCTTAGGTCAAAAAAGTTTTTTAAATTGGATACTCCCTTCGGTATCATGTGAAACCTTGGTTTGTCAATCAGTTGATCTATATGAGGATCGGTTTCTGCTAATTTCTCCTGGAATACTTCATCGTCAATGTCCAAGTCTTTAAAATTATCTTGATTGTCCAAAACGTTTATGATTTGTTCATCTCCTTCAAAGACCTTCCAATTAGAAATATCGTTGGGCACCGATGGTTTGTAGAGTAGCTCCATAGTGAATCGAGAGGCTTCATAGTCTTCTAGAGGTGATAGCCTTGAGGCAACGGTGGCCAAAGAATCAACAAGAGTGTTCTTTGTTTTGGAGATCGTTGTAATGTCGAAGGCTTTAAAATGTTCTATTAGTTTGTACTTCATGTTGGTAATTCCTCAGGTGGGGAAAGTTACAATGTATGGTGTTCCTTACTTGTCTAACAATGATTTCAGAATATCCGAAAACCTTCAATTCTTTAACGTTTAACTCTATGGCTTTATTTAGCCCTTGAGCTAGAGCTTCATACTCAGCGGTGTTGTTTGTGCATTCAAATTCTAGTCTACAGGACTTGAAAATTTGTTTACCTTTTGGATCAATGAGGATGCACCCTGCCCCTGACCCTTCTGATGATTTAGATCCATCGAAGTATAAGGTCCAAATTTGTGGGAAAAAACTATCAGCTTCCTTTTTATTTTACTTTCCTACTTTCCTCCTATCTGTTATGTGATTTCTAACATCGGTTCCTGACAGAAGAGGGTTTCCTCCACCATCGTTGGCAAATTATGTTGAAAACTTATTTCGGAGTTTTGAGTAAGAGGAACATCAGATGAGAGGGGAGAGAAATTCCCGAAATCGAAGTCACAGGAATAATTGCCTAGCACAGGGAAATATGTCGATGAGGGTTTGTTAAGGGTTTCTAGGTCGATGACAGTATGTTTCAGATATCTTTCCTTATCGATCTTGATCGTATTCGTGTGTCCCTTTAATGGTAGCCAAAGGTGATCCCAATCTATACTAAAGTATCAGTTTATCTTCTTGGACCAATCTCGACTTAGTAGCAATCTATAAGCTTATGGGATATCTACTACAATGATGTCAATTACTTGAACAAATTTAGGGTGTGTCACCATTCTAATCATTACATATTTAAGCTCTCCCATAACCTTCACCTGGGTTTTGTCTAGTTGTATCACATGTTTATCACTTTTGAGAGGGACTGTGTTTAATTTTTTGCAAATAGATAGTAGCATAACATTGGAGGATGCTCCTGAGTCAACCAAACAATTATGGAGGTTTATGTTGAAGAATTCAAATGTCAAAAGGAACGGAAGGACAAAAGGATTTCCCTTCTTGTCTTCAGAGAAAGAGTTTACAGTTGGTTTATTTCTTAGATCTGTAGGGGTTGGATTTTCTCCTTGGTCAATGTTGGTTGTAGGATTTTCTATTGACTTCAATGCTTGTATCAGAAAGTCCTTTTGCTGAGGGATTCTACACATGTCCATGATCGATATATTTTCCTTCAAATTTTTCAAATCTTCTACTATGTTGTAGTCTAGCTTGGGTGATCCTCGTGTATGGATGTTTATAGGATTTGTTCGGGGAACAAAAGGTGATTTCGAGTGATCAGGAGCTAGTTTTTCTCTCGAAGTTTGGATCATAGTAAGTTCATTTGAGATAGGTTGACCCCTACTTCGTGTTTTCACAACCAAGACCTCTGTGGGTGGTTCTTGAACCTCAAATAGGTGATCAAAAGGCATTCGTATTTCAGGGTCCCATATCAGCATGGTTGTTTCTTTTGGTGGATCAAATTCTTCCTAATCAGCAATATCCATAGTTGAGCCACTTGATTGTTCAGTTAGGGAAACCTCATCTAGAAACCGGTTGGCCATCACATTCATGGCATGAACCCATTGTGTGCGGTCTCTTTCAGAATGTTTCTCTTGGTGATAGGTACATAAAGATTTGGATGCTACATTTCCCAGATCGATGTTTAAGTTGGTGATCTGGATTATTTTCGGCACAAAATGAGAGCGGAGATATAATAAAGCAATGTACAGAGATATCTTGGATATCCAATTATATAACAAAAATGTTTCAGAGATGAAACCATAAACACAGAGATACAATAATACAGATATTTCTATTAATGAGTGAAAATGTACAAAGACTGTAAAAATACAGAGTCAAAGACTTGCTAGAATGGTGGCAGCTTATCTCTGAGAAGAGATGTGTCTGCTACTCGCATTTGCAAGAAAGTGATCTTACAATGAGGCTCCAAAGGCCTTTTTATCATAAAGAAAATCCAAAACCCTAACCCCAGAAGATGAAAAGCCAACAGTTTTGTGGACCCCATTTTGGGTAGTTTGGTGTATCAACTTCTCGGGGGCGTAACTTTGGCATACAATCTTTGTTTGGGGCGCACGATAGCTCGTTGGAAATGTATCGTCGAGGAGATTAATTTTGGGGGCTCAATAAAAGACTTCAAATATCATTGAGAAGATCGATCCCAAAAAACCTTCATTTATGCCCTCAAAATAGCCCCGGAAGTTAAAAACTGCTAAAAATAGTAAATTACCAAAATTGCGAGAAAATTGTTTTGATCCAGTTGGAAAAGGTGGGTGACCACTGATATCCACTTGGATCAATCCTCCCTCCTTAGGAAGAAATGGTCTCCATTGCGTTGAGTGCCTAGCGGAGAGGGAAAAGCGTTTGTTGAATTTGCATTTTGATGCGCTGCTTTCCTTGTTGGAGAAGTTGTGTTGCTTAGCTTGTTGAAGTTTGTCACGAACATGTAGCTGGAAGGGTTGGAACTTTTTAACTAGTCTGGCTACATGAGATGCCTGTGTGCAGAAGGAATATTTACACTTTCTTGCAATCTTTTTGACGTGCTTTTGTTGGATAGAAGGTGCTTGGGTCGAGGTTGTAGTGGTTGCAATATCCTCTTGTTCACCTTTTGAACAGATTGTGAAGAAGCTGAATTTTGTAGAATGAGATAGTACCTTGAGGCACTGTTTAGGTGGAACAGTAGTCGGAACTACCTCTAGTATTCTGTAGAGATGACCCCCTAGAAAAATAATGACACTGCGGGGTCAAGACTCATAAACAACTTGATGCTTCCACATATATGGTTGTCCCAAGAGAACATCACAAACATCCAGTGGGGAAACATAACATATTACCTCATCCTTGAAGGGTTGGATGTCGTATGACAATCAGAAATGTTGGCTGACACAAAGATCTCGTCCCTGGCGAAGCCACCTAATGTTGTATGGCTACGGATGTGGTGTTGTCGACAATCCCAACTGTTTGACGACCTCTAGCGAGATGAGTTTCTTCTAGCTTTCGTTATCAACAATAAAATGCAACGGGGTCCCCTTCACCCACATCTGTGAATGAAAAAGGTGCTCCCCCTCTTCAGGATCTGTTGGTTCTTCTGGTTGAATTATTGCGGTCGCGACAATAACAGTGGGGTCTGCATCGATGATCTGTCTTTTACTAGTGTTTTCAGAATCAGATTCTGAATCATTGTTCGACTCCTTGTCTTTTATCTCGGCCACCAATGACTATTTTGAGTGACATTCCTTAGTGTTGTGCCAGGGGATTTTGTGGAAATCACACCATTTTTTGGTGTCCTTTGTCTTCCCGTGACCCTTATTTTCCTATGGCTTGGACTGCTTTTCAGGAGAGTGTTTGTTAGGGTCATCTTTATCATACTTTGGTTGTTGCAGATTTGCAAACAAAAAATCTTGTTTTTTCTGGTGCTTTGATTTATGCTCGATTTTAACAACATATTGATACGCAGCATCGAGTGATGAGATGTCCAAAAAATACATTTCAGTTTGGATGTATCTATGTAGAGTCCCATGGTATTTCAGAACCAAATGTCCTTCAGAGTCTTTGATACCCAGCTTGGTGCGAAAGGTATGGAAGGTATTGGTGAACTTCGGAACTGCTTGGCCCCTCTCTTGCCACAATGTGGTCCATCTCATGTATTGGTCCTCATAGTTGCCAACAGGGTAATACTGTTCCAAGTGTGCTTAGCCCTATATATTCCAGAATCCTCTATGGAAATTTTCTCCCAGTAAGTTTCCCACCAATGTTTGACATGGGGGAGAGATTTAAGGAGTGTGAAGGTGATCTTTTCCCTGTCAGAAAAATTATGAACAGAGAAATAACCTTCTAACAAATTTAACCATTCGTCTAGGGCATTTGCATCTATCTGAACTTCAAATACAAAAATATCAAAATTAACCTGTATTTTGAAAGGAGAGGTGCTTCCAAAGTGGTTGTTTGATGAAGATGTGTCTGTTTCTATCAGCAGGCATTGAAGGATGTGGGAAAAATTCTCCATCATTTAGTCCCTCTGTCGCGTGAGAGCTTGCTCAAGCAACAGATTGATAGAATCATCTGCTCCATCATTTTTCTTTTCTTTCGCCATGGAGGATTTCTTGGGCATGCAAGAGCGATTGTCTTCCAGAGAGACAAGCCCGAGACCTAACTTGCTATACTCGGACCTCGTCGGGGACATGTACTGAAAAAATGATCAAGAGCATCCTGCTCTAATACCATTGATCCAGATTATTTTCGGCACGAAATGAGAGCGGAGATATAATAAATAAATGTACAGAGATATCTCGTATATCCAATAATATAACAGAAATGTATCAGAGATGCAACCATAAACACAAAGATATGGTAATACACAATCTTCTATTAATGAGCAAAAATGTACAAAGACTGTAAAAATACAGAGTGAAAGACTCGCTAGAATGGTGGCATCTTATCTCTAAGAAGAGATGTGTCTACTACTCGCATTTACAAGAAGATGATATTAAAATGAGGCTCCAAATGCCTTTCTATCATAAACAAAATCACAAACCCTAACCCCGAAAGATGAAAAGCCAACAGTTTCATGGACCTCGTTTTGGGTAGTTTGGTGTATCAACTTCCTGGGGGCGTAACTTTGGCATACGATCTTCGTTTGGGGCGCACGATAGCTTGTTGGAAAGGTATCGTCGAGGAGATTCATTTTGGGAGATCAATTAGAGCCTTCAACTATCATTGAGAAGCTAAATCCCGAAAAACCTTCATTTAGTCCCTAAAAATGGCCCCGGAAGTTAAAAATTGCTAAAAATAGTAAATTACCAAAATTGCCAGAAAACTGTTTTGAGCCAGTTGGAAAAGGTGGGTGGACACTGATATCCACCTGGATTAATTGGTTGGGGGAGGTTCAATCGCATTGAATGATGGATTCCTTCCCCTGCACTTATTTTCATGTCTATGATTTCATTTGACAACTTATTAACCATGCATTGTAGGTATTCTATGTCTTCACTTCCCTTTTTAGTACCTTGTTTTGTTTGTTTCCCTGTGGGTCTAGTCAACAGGAGTCCTCTCCTTGGGGGAGGTTGAACTTTCTTCTTAACTAATGAGATACGGCCTTCTTTACATCCCTTCATTTGGAATTCTTTTTTTTTGGCTTCTTCAAAATTCTTAGCTAAGTTTGCTTTGGAATCCCTCTTCACAAACATGGAAATAGAAGTTGAGAGACCATTAGCGTATACTTTGATTTGAAACTCCTAAGTGGGTTTAGCTTCGGGTTGAAATTTTTTTAGGATAGTGGTAAACTGTTGATTAAAGTCCTTAACCTCCTCCTTTGAACTCATGGTGGTGGTGAACAACTTGGTTATCAAAGCTCCTATGGTGGTTTCTTCTGCAAATTTATCTAAAAAATCATTTTGAAACTTTGTCCAACTAGTTATGGATCCTACAGGTAAGTTAAAATACTACGTGGAGGCCGAATTCTCAAAATTATAGTGGAAAATCCTACATACTACATCTTCATGTTGGACGTTCATCAGTCTGATAGCTAGTATGAATTTTTTGATATGGTCTTCAGGCAATCCTGAGGTTTCAGGGTCAAATTTAGGGAGTAACTTTTTTGGATGTTGGGGAAGGTTATGTACTTGTGCAGGGATGGCTAGAGCATCTCTGGCCAACCAAGATTGATTATTTTGAGGTGTCTTTCCCCTTTCTTCATTATGATCATTGTTATCTTCCATGTCATCTGATCCCAAAACTAAGCGTTCTGAGTTAAACCTTCCTCGTCGGAAAAATTGTCGGGACTCGGAGCAATTACCGACTGGTGTTTTGGGGATTAGATTAAGATAATGTTCAATTTCAGTGACGATGAAATCTATCAGATATTCTATTGTGTGCACAAAAACCTGGTTGGGGGTGTCAACCATTGGTCTACTTAATTTTTTTCTATGAGGAAGTAATGGAGCTAAGGGTAGTGCTTCGATTTGTCAGGCGTAAGCTCTTGTGATTCTTCTTAACTGGTTCAACTCCTCGTGAGGAAGAGTGTAAGGTATCTCAGGGAATATATTTTCTTCCTCTTGCTGGGGTGAGTTACTCATTTCAGGAGTACTCAGTGTGTGTGGGATGTCTTGAGAATGACTAGCCATTCATGTGGGCTATTTTGAATCTATGGGTTGTGTGAAATATTGCGTCAAAAATATTGTCAGCCATTCATTCTTCGGCCCTCCTTCTAGCACCAATTCTATTGAGGGGTCATAAATACCTTTAACTCAACAGTAGGAACCAAACCCGCCACCGAGGCCCAATTAGACTCTGCAACATTTAATGGTGGAATGGTTCTCTAGATCTTGCGATCCAGCCAATTAATCGATGGGCTTTACATAGTAATTCAAAAGATGTCTTCTTGTGAAAGTTCCTCCTTCAGTTTGAACATTCTCTTTTTGTAGTTTCTCTTATAGGTGGGACCGATATAAGATAAATTCTGGTATAAACCACCTGGGTAACAAGGGGAAAGAACTTAACTACTGAAGAAGGCTGAGCTCGGGATAACCCTCATACTCAAGCATGCAGACAATAATTATTACACCTACACCAACCCTAGTACTGATACATTAACCTGTTGGTGTTCCAATTGTTGACTAAGATACAATTATTAGAAAAAGACATACATGCAATAAACAATGGGAAGAAAAATAGTTTCCTTGTCTCTAATCATTGATCACACATTAACACAACGATTTACTTTTCATCATTAAACACAAAAACTATAAAAATATTGAATCAGATAAATTATCAACAAATTTAGAGGCTCTTACTCGTTACAACATCCATTCATGAGATAAAATCAGAAATAACTCTTCTTCATATCCAATCACACACGCTTTTGATGAAAAAACAAACTTGTCTTAGGTCTTAAACATGACTTCTCAATTAAGGTAGCTCTGAAATAGTTCTTTAAAAATCCAAAAATGAGGGTCTTTGCAAAAACCATCGACCCGGTGTTACAGGTCGATCCCCTTATTTATAACATGCTATTAACTAAAAATACTTATCAAAAGTGCAAGATAAGTAAAGCAAAACATGACCACATGGCACTTTCATCGCTCAATCTTCTAAGAGTCATCAAATGGTTTCACTTGAGTGGATGATTCTTCTCATACTCCGACCATTTGATGAAGATATATTCGCATGTGTTGGCATACGGGAATCTGTGTTGGTCCATTGGGGTTGAAAGGATCTCCTTTATCTCCAATGCCCATGCCCGATACTTGATTATTCTAGCACTTAACTATTGCAATATTGTTCGAGCCTTGATGAGGTGTTCAATGAATTGTTGCACTTGACCTGGCGCCATGTTCACCACCTTTTCTATCTCCGCAACCCACAATGAGTCATGTTCGACATGTAATTTTACTATGTCATGCAATTCGACAAAGTCATCATGTGTGTCTAATTATGGAAGGACGATGTCTCTCATTGCTCGATTGATCTTGGTCCAACTCTTTTCGCAGTCGACCCATTTCTCTTGGATTTCTTGATGATGTTCTAGGGCCATTTTCACCCAATATTCGACCGACTTTTTTATGTGTTCGATGCTACTATCCCTAAGTATCCGGATGTCGTGCTCTTCGATGTCTCGGACCTGTTGAACCGTGCTGATGTAGTCGATCCTTTCCACTTCTTGGTGTTCTTTCTCATACCATATTTCCATATCCTTGCACATTTCCAACGCCATGAGGGTGTCTTCTTGGAAATCGGCTATCCCTGTAGTGAAAATTTGCTACTCATTTGTAAATTTATTGTGGGCCTCTTGGAATTTGCTTCTCAGGAACACCGTGGCCAATGTGGAGTCCTGATAATATTTATCCAAATGGCATATATGTTCCAACTCCTTCAGTGTAGCAGCCATCTCCTCTTCATCCTTCCTTGCTCTATCCAAGGTGGCATCTGTGATTCCCATCCATGCGTTGATAAGCTCGGATGTCTTAGCATGCTCCGTGCTAATCAATTTATCCTCTATGGTGAGGAGGATGGAGCGATCTAAAGTAAGCCTCCTATTTTTGGTGGTTATTTTCATGATGGATTTCCTCTTTCAGTCAGAAGAGATAGCTTGTATATCAGTGACCTCATCCATGGCTTTGAGGATTTGTTGCTCTCCCTATGTAAGCATGTTTCCCAGGCTCCCGACGGTGTATATATGTTCAATACTGGGTTCTTGAACCTCTTCTGTGTGTTCCGAAAGTTCAGCCTCTGGTTGTTTCTCATCGAGAGGCAAATTACTAGCTGAAATTGAAGCATCAGGGGCAGGCTCAGTACTTACTTGATAATCGACTGTTGAGATGTCAATTTCCTGTTGTGGAACTTCTTCTTCTTCTTCACCTGACCCTAGATCATCCTTTGGGTTGTCCACTTGGGTCCCTAGTACATCGATTAGCTCAATGTCTAAGACACTTTTGACCTCCTGGTCACACTGTGGAAGGCTTTGAATTTGAGCATCGGGAGTTGTGAAAGATGCCTTCTCGGGTTCCTTTTCCTCTGTGATCTGCACCGAAGTCACCAGGAAAACCTTCGAACTCTCCTCATCATCATAGATCGTTGTTAAGTTGTGGAGTGGGTTTGGTTCACTTTCTCTCCCTAATTTCCTTGTTATCTCTGACTGAGCTGAAATGTCCCCTAGTGATCCAGCCTGTGGCGCTCTAACTTCAGGGTTATCTAACCCGATGATTTCTTCAATTTGTATTAGCTCTGGGCCACTTGGACCTGCCCAGCTTTCCACTGGGTTGTCGGCAGAGACCCTTGTCATTTCTACGAGGTCTAGGTCATTCTATAGCCGATTGATTACTCTTTGTGCATGTCCCATCATGAGAAATACCCTTGCATGTGCCTCTGATGTCATAGATAATCCCCTGTTCTACACCTTTGTTTCCTCTGCTGCTCTGATATATTTCTTGGCTCTGAGGGCCTCTTGAGCTGACTACTCTATTGTTTCCACTTGTTCATCCATGCTCATGGCCTTGAACTTGGTAATTTTCGGGTCGAACATCCTTTGCACCACATCATCCCAGTCCTTGGCGTTCTCTGTGAAGACTTCGTCTTCAAACTTGTCGTGAGCATACAACCAACAGGACGACACCTGTGAATCATTTTGCAAGACCAGGCCCTTTGGATCATTCTTGAGGAATCGGCCCGTCGGGAATCTGAACTCGAGTTGGCTCAGGCCTTCTTGTTTGACTTGACCGGTATCCTTTACCAAGTAGAACCCTAAATGGAAACCATAGGGTATGAAAGACTATTTCTTTACCTTGAACAGGGTGGCATTGTAGCCTTGCAAGATGGTTTGATAACATATTTCTCCTACGAAAAACCGATATGGAACATGAGCTGGTAGGATATGTGGTGCTCCGGTGGCCCTGAACACCCTGATGTAGGTGGCGCGCTCGTCCAAATACCAATGGCCTACCTTGGATATCATCTTCTTGGCTGCCACCGATAGCCTTGGGAATTCCTTCTTAAAAAGAATAAACTAAATTCAAGCATTGAATTCATCGCAGATGAGGGAGCAAGATTTATTATACCTGTTTTCCCATAGCACACTGAAGTAGATGTCAACCAGGAGCTTTACAACATGCCAGCTCAGATTCATGTCGACGAAGATGTTTATGGAACACATGACATCGAGCAGGTATGAAGCCATGTAAAAGGTTGGTGCTTCCCCTTCCTTCGGTGCCTGATCCTATTGCACATAGATGCTCAATTGCTTGGATATTATTTCTCCCTAGTTGAATTTTCACCTGGCGATCGCAACTGTGTATGCCAAAGGCATCCATGCCTCTAAAAACCTAGAAAAATATCTCTCTCCATACAATCGGTATATGAGAGCCATCATATAGACGTATGGCTCCCTTAACTTAACTGTCCCATACCATCCAGTGCTCTGGTTAGTAAACTTCTTGTCTTCCCTCCACCATGAAGCCATCACTCAGTTGGTGTCATGGTGTTCGTAGAAATTCACCACGAAGTCTATGTTTAGCCTCTCCTCGGGGTCTCTAAGTTTGTAGTACTTATGAACTTCTACCAGGAGGAAAACTTCGACACACCCACAATTGTCATCATTGATTAAACATTTATGTGTGTCTATGTGGTCGATGAGCCACTTCAGGACCTTTATGCAGGGTAAAATGGGGGTTCTTCTTGCCACCATATGTAGATACGACCGTCAGATGTTTGGGAACACCTGGTCGTCGAGCGCCCTTACATATGGATCACTGTGTGGGACATATTATAGGTACTCTTTTCGGTTGATCCTGTTAAAGAGATCCCCCTAGTGTGGGAGCGTCATCTTGGACCCAGTTCTTGCCTCTGTATCGCCAAAGGCCGGAGGCTATATGAAAGCCTTCTTTGTTGTTGTCTTGATGATAGGCTCCGGCCTAGGGATGTACTCCAATTGCCTCGCAGTTCCTGGAGAAGAACATTCGCCTGTCTCTGGTTATTTTGGATTTGGTGCTCTCGGCGAGCATCTGGTGGTTGGCTTTCTCGACGGAATCATTCCTGCAACTTAAGTAGAATTTCAGAGACTGTGTAAAAATCGAAAAAAAAACACACATATATAAATTATAGCCAACGAATTTACAAACTCGCATACATACCTCTGAAGTTTTTTAAAACCTGATTATTTTGATAATCATGGGGTCGATACAGCCTTTGAGTTTCTCATATTTCTCCTTCGGATGCTCTGGAATTCTCTTATGCGCATAATGATTTCGTTCACAACAGCTCAAGAGATTTTAAACAGGAAAGATCTTACTGTGTCACATCAGCCATTCATTTCAGGATATGAGTGAATTTTTAATAAATCTACTGCCGAATCGCTGGAACTTAAATTCATCGTGGGTTGATGGCAGAGGCGCAGGTGGTGATGTGGTCTATCGGGGATTTTAAACGACTTTTTAGATTGGCACACGAGGTAGAAACTAATGTAATATTTGGTATTAATTAGCTCCTTAAATGCTAAAAATCTGATCATATATAATGCTAAAATGTCTCGTTGTGTCACTCTTTCAGTGGGTGGAATAGGGATCGGGGTTGTGCTACGAATGTTTTTGTTGATAACCTCTTGCAAAAAAGTTATGACACCGATCGATCTTACCGTACATTGTTGATGCAACAACGCTGACTCGGAGGTGTAACTTGGACCTAGGGAACCAAGGATAACTCGGGATAGTGCTAGAGCATACGACCCTCTTACCTAGTAAAGACACGTGGCGTTGGAGACTAGTCACTTAATTCGCTTGTGTTAATTGGAGTCACGACTTTCCTTAAGTTATTCGTTCTAAAACAAACCTTAGCTTGTCGATGCCAAAAAAGTGTCCAAGGTCGGCGGTTGACGATAAACCTATCAAAGCGCTTTCGGATCGACTCCCTTGAAAAAGTCTCTATGCTGAAAACGCATCGAGGATTGACGATCGAGGATAACTTTTATCATGGTCAGAATGTTTGTTGTGATCCTTCTAGGTTTTCCCTGATTCTGATAAAGCGCATCGGGCATCGGCTATCGGCGATATCTTTATGCACAAACCAAAACTTCCTTTTTTCTATGTCGATGGAGATCAGCACTAAACGATTGAGGTTTTCCGAGTGGTTCTTTTTCTTCTTTGAATTCCTTTCGATGTCGAACCTGAGCATGTTCGGTGAAGTGTTTGGCTATCAATTCTTTATTCAAGTGTTAAGGTCTTTTTAGTTATGGGGTTTAACAAGTTAAAGAAAACCTGAATAGGTGACGAGAGTCATGAAAATAAGCAAAGACAAAAAAAAATTCTAAAATGAAATCGAATGAGACAGTGCAGAAGATCAAGTGGTACCCAAAAAAGTAAAAAATTAACAGAGGATTTTTTAGGGTGTGTTGAGCACTCAACACTAGGGTAATGAGATCACCCTCCAATGAAGATATTGTCCATATCTTGCAAAATTTCCTCTCAAAGATGCAAGATTTTTCGAACCACAAGTTATCAAGGCAATGGGTATTTATTTTTGTGAATCATTAGATTGGTAATAAAAACAGAAAATATTGTTCCATTTCACTCAAGAATTCAACCATTCCATACATATTTTCCACATTTAATAACCAAATAAAAACATCATAATTACATTATTGAGCATTCATCTAACAACCCAAATCAAACACTTATTTGTTCAAGGAATGTAACAACTTACCAACTGACTGAGAGATGACTCTTTTCCTCCAAACTTGGGCTATGGTGCAGAGTACCTTCCTACAACATGCCACCCCCATGCCAAGCCATGATAACACAAAGGGAATGATTCATCTGGTTTTGAAGTCTAGAATGATCTAGGAGGTTACTCTTCTTCCTCCACTGACAACAACATAAGTTTACCCCTTCCCACTGAGCTCAGGGCTTTCACATTTTTATCAGGTACCTTCCCAACTAGATTCCCTCTACACAAGGGAGCCCCTTATCTGTTATATAGTCCCTCAGGGACCTCCCCTTACCAGTGTTAGTTTTTGTCTAGTAAGTACCAAGCTACAACCCTCTATCCCTCCAGTTTGGATTCAGGTCTTCTTTGTTTCATGATGATCATCAATATTTTAGATGAGCTTCCTATTTTCTTCCCTGAATGCTCTCCAAATTATTCTCTCTTTCAATCTGTTCCCATGAACACCTTTTGTCCACTGCATGTTAGCTCTGTGATTTTGCTGCCCACTTGCCCCTTCTTAGATTGTCTCTTCTCTTCTATGTGTGCTCTGTTCTCTACACATGTCCACGTCTTTTTTGGTATCCCCCCGATACCTCACTTTATGACCAACTCCTCTCTCTCTCTCTCTCTCTCTCTCTCTTGTTGGTCTCTTTTATTTTTTCTGGTGATGTTTTTCCACCTTTGGTGATCCAAGAATTCTCACAGAGGTCCATAAGGATATGAAACACTTGCAGGGGTCCATAATGGTTCAGAAATGCTTAAAAATTGTCCGTCCCAAATTATCTCAAAAGTGATATCAATGCACAAAGCTCGTCATCATCTTTCCAAGGACGCAAACGGAAAGTAAAATGGAGCTCGTATGCAAAATTTATGAGCAGTCAAAAGTCAAAGCCAAAAGGGGAAAGGTAACATGTGTCACCACTAGAAGGTTGACACATGGCATGACCATGCAATCATAAACTGATGACGTGGCCACACCCCCAAG
Source organism: Picea glauca (assembly GCA_000966675.3). Lineage (NCBI taxonomy): Eukaryota > Viridiplantae > Streptophyta > Pinopsida > Pinales > Pinaceae > Picea > Picea glauca. The sequence continues at coordinate 19,390 of JZKD02S1953219.1, forward strand.
GTGCCACATGGACTAACCGTATGCTGACTAGGAAGTTACGTGGACAAGTCCAAGGTTGACTAGTGTCTTATCAATACACCACATGATGAGTCTTATCAAGACTGTGGGTTTGATTATTTTTGAGTTTGCATAAAAAAAAAATTGGCAGAAAAAAGGGTTGAGGGCCGAAGCCCTCGACCCATAGCCCATGGTCATTGTAATAGTCCATATAACCACCGGTCCTATATTCGCCCGGGAGGTTTAAACCACATACTATATATGTAGTATATCGTTCAATAAACATATAACAAAATGACAGAATATATGGTGGTCGGTTGGGCTTGAACACCCAAATTTCCATATATAAATCAACGACTTAACCGATTCCACTACAAGTGTGGGTTGGATATGAAAACTCGCCAGATTATATTTAATTCCAAACATAGATTCTAGAGGACAATTAAAGTCATGCGCTCTATTTAATGGCATGTGGACCAAGGATTGTATAATCATTCATTAATGAGGAAATTCATGTCTCAAAGTGCGTGCCCTAGGATACATAGACTTTGAGGCTACATCGTAAAGCATGCCAAGAGGTCCCTTGACGGAATTTCAAGAACTTTATACTCATTTTTCATGATTTTTCACAAGGAATCCAATGGTGCATTATGTTTCTACATTTAAGAAACATGTAAAAATGTCATTGTAAAACACAATCATTTGAGCATTAATAAACAAGTCTTTATTGGAAGCAGACATGGAGATGTAGCCCAAATTCAGTGAACTCTGTTATCAAACTTGTGACTATGATTTCAATATTGTTCTTTATTTTTACGCTCGGTTATTTGAAAGTTATTTATCATTAAAGTGTATATGGTTAGATAAGTATTTCAAATGTAATTTCAATAATTCAAGTGGTCATTATTATTTCAAATATCAAGTAGATGTTTATGTGTATTTAAAATAATCAACGTCTACGGATTTTTCGGATCAAGTTGGTAACAGAGCAAGGTTTGACAAGTGTTTGCAAGTGAATGCTTACAAGATCCAAACTCAAACTTGGTAAATGAGAGATTGCAAGTTATAATTCTGAGTTTGGAAAAACATTTCGAAGACATAAGATAGCTTCTGAAAAAGGAGAAGAAGAAGATCATCCCATGAGCCACGAAGAGATCATGGCTACTCTCCAATCACTGAGAGAGATAGTATAGGATTTGCAATGAAGAATTCAAAAACCTATAAGCAGAGAATCTTCAATAAAAGAAGAAGGAGAAGGTGAAGGTGGTGGAACTTCAAAGCCCCCTTCACCAGCCTCATCATCGTCGTCTTCTTCAAATGTAAGTAAACATTATTATCATCAAAATAAGTCCTCTAAGAAGTTTGATCATAATCTACCTCTATTAAAGTTGGATGTCAAGTTTCAATTGTCGACCTATGATGGAGAATTGAATGCCGAGAAATTGGACAATTGGATCAAGCAAATAGATGTATATTGCAGGGTTCAAAAGATATTGGACGAGGCTGCAAAGATATAGTTAGTTTCTCTTTGATTAAGTGGAGCTTCCTTGATATGGTGGGAGAGTAAGATCCAAGTTGATCTTGTTCAAAAGGGTAAAGTAATATCTTCCTGGGATAAGCTTACTAATTCTATAAGAAAAAAATTATATCCATTGCCACATACATAAATGATAATGATAGAATGGCAGCATCTAAGACAGGGTAAGGGCCAGAATATTCAAGCATACACACATGAATTCAAAAGCAAGGCATTATGATTAGGAATTATGTTGTATACCCATGAAACTCTTATGAAGTATATTAGTGGCATGCAATCATATCTTTGTCATATTATTCTAATGTTTAACCCTTCTAACATTGATAAGGTGTCTGTACAAGCTATGCATATAGAGGCTACTAAGGGTAAGCATGCGAGTGAATATAAGAAGCCATACAATTTTGAAAAGAAACCGAAAGGTAAATGGAAGAGTAAGAAAACAACCATGGTGAAGCAAGCTTAGGAAAGACCTACATGTTCCCACTGTAAAAAAAGGGGACATGAGGAATGTTAAGGTCCTAACCCTCACATAGGTAGATCAATGTATTCGGATGTAATAAAGGTCAATATTAATGAGACCTTTCAATAAAATAGAATAAGGCGGATGTAAGAAGACCTAAT
>JZKD02S1953219.1:26029-48811 GCA_000966675.3 Picea glauca
TTCCACATCTCAAGCCTTGAGGAAAAGGCTGTTTTTAAGGGGGCGGACATGTTAAGGTCCTAACCCGCACATAGGTAGATCAATGTATTTGGATGTAATAAAGGTCAATATTAATGAGACCTTTCAATAAAATATAATAAGATGGATGTAAGAATACCTAATAGAAGCTTCCGCTTTTAGAAGAATCTTCCTCTAGATGCTTCTCTTAATAGACATATTTAGTATAAATAAGGGTCGAGGGTATGAAAACCCTATCTTGGAGATTATTGTAACAGAGCTCTTCTCGACTGGAGGTTGCCCCCTCGAAGAAGCCTGTGAACATTGCTTTCTAAATCAAAGTGATTTTCTATTGTTATTTTGTATATCATTTCTGTGTATTGTGAAGATTATGCTGGATATTTTACTGTTATTCTACCATTTCTAGCATTTTATTTCTGTTCTGCATATTTTATATATCTGGTATCTTGCAAGGAAACACAGTGTTGGAAGCTGCATCCAAAATTACGACCAAAGAAATTCAAGAATAAAGGGAAACAAAATATTGTTGCATCAACTCATCAGGATATAGGGTCAGATTCTGAGGATGAATCTAAGATCATGGTAATGGGAAGAAAAGGTATATCAGTTATCAATTAAAACTCTTCATTTCAATCTGCCAAATTGGAAAATGATATCGATCAAAAGAAAAGAAATGAGCTTATTCATGTTAGAGTTATAGTCAAGCATACAAAGGTAGATACTTTATTTGACAGTGGATCTCAAGTTAACCTAATATCTGAAGCAATTGTTAAGAAGTTGGGTTTGAAGACAACACCTCACAATTATCCATTAGGATGGGTGGGTGAAGATGCTAAGTTGTAGGTAACAGAACAATGTAAGATCATATTTTCAATTACAACTAAGTTCTTTGAAAATGTTGAGTTAGTTGTTGTGCCTCTTGACATTTGCGGCATTGTCTTGGGTAATCCATATCTATTTGACAGGAAGGCTATATTCTATCGCAAAGAAAATAAATATCATCTTTTCAAGGAAGGGGTTGAATACATTATCATAGCTCATCGTATCAAGACTAATGTTTCTTCAGTGAGCACAGGGAAAATGAAGAGACTCGTGAGTGTGGGTAAATCTTTTGTTCTCATGATAGTGAAACAAAAAGAAGAAGATATAAACGATGTTTTATCAGGTTGTGATCCAGATCATAAAAAATATATGGTCAACATAATATCTGATTATGATGAGTTGTTTTAGGAACCTACAAGGTTTCCTCCTAAGAGGGAGGTTGAACATGAAATATATTTGCAACATCATGCTCCTCTTTCGAACATTGGAATGTACAACTCATCGGTAATCGAGAATGTTGAAATAAAGAAGAAAGATCATGAGTTTCTTGATAAAGGAATCATCACACCAATATCCTCTCTATGTGGTTCTCCTATTGTATTAGTTCCAAAGAAAGATGAGATGTGGAGGATGTGTATTGATTTTCAATCCCTGAACAAGATTATGATAAAGAATCATTATCCTCTTCTCATAATTGATGACTTATTAGATCAATTAAAGAATGTTGTGTATTTCACTAAGTTGGATTTGAGAAGTGGTTACCATCAGATCAGAATTGCAAAAGGTGACATATGGAAAACTGCTTTCAAGACCGAGCAAGGATTGTTCGAATGGTTAGTTATGCCATTTGGGCTATGCAATGCACCAATGAAGTTTATGAGGGTAATGAATGATGTGTTCAGACCCTACATAGATTATTTTTTTATCTTATATTCAGATGATATATTGATCTTTATTCAAAGATGGTAAGATCATACAAAGCATGTCAAGACAGTCTTTGAACTCTTGAAGAAAGAGAAGTTGTATATCAAAATATCTAAATATGAATTTGGAAAAACTTCTCTAGTATATTTGGGACACATTGTAGGGAATGGTCAACTAAAAATAGCCACTGCAAAAGTATAAGTCATTGTGAAATGGGCCAAGCCAGCTAATGTCACAGAAGTCGGGAGCTTCTTAGGAGAAATGCAATATTGGAGGAAATTCATTGCTAATTTTTTATACCAAGAAACTCCTCTACATGCATTAACAAGTGTTAAGCAACTATTTCAATGGGGAGGAAAGTAGCAAAAATCCTTCGAGACACTGAAGGAAAAGATAAGCACCACACCAGTTTTGGCTCTTCCAGATTTACAACAGCCATTTGAGATTCAGACCAGTGCAAGCAGATATGCCATGGGCACATTCTAGATGCAACAAGGTAAACCTATATGTTATCATTCTGATACTTTCACTCAAGTTGTGATTAACTATCCAACATATTATAAGGAATTATGTGCATTGGTACAAAGTGTAAAGAAATGTAAGCATTACTTAATGGGAAAGGAGACAATTCTTCATACTGATCATCAACCATTATAGTATTTGTAGTCACAAAAAAAGCTACAAAAGTCACAACATTTTAGATGGATGGGTTTTCTACAACAATTTCATTTGGAAATCAAGTATAAGAAAGGTATTCATAACAAGGTTGTCGATATCTTGTAAGGACTAGTCATTAAGGGATCCACAATACTCATGTATAATCCTTTAGCACATGAAATTTATGTAGAACAATATGTTAATGATGATGATTTTAAAATGTGTACTATGCATTAACTTGTGGCAATCAACAATCAGATTATTATATGCATGACAATTTTGTATATCATCTTGGAAAGCTTTGTATACTAGAGATGAAAGAGTAAATGTAATAAGAGAATCTCACACATCTCTCATTTTTGGTAATTTCGGGGTTGGTAAGACAATAGCACAGTTGCATAGATATTGTTATTGGCCTTGAATGAATGAAATAGTTTCCAAGTATATCAAAGGGTGTGTTATGTGTGCCACAAGTAAGCCTAACAACATAAAGTTGGTCTTATATACACCACTTCTAGTACCTTCTCAACCATGGGAAAGTACTTCCATGGATTTTTAGGGGGTTTGTCGACGTCCAGAACATGTCATGATTATCTATATGTTGTTGTGGATAGATTAAGAAATATGTGTATTTTGATGCCATGCAAGGAACATGTCATAACTGAACATACAACACATATGTTCTTTGCTAATGTTTGGGTTCATTTTGGACTTCCTACATCTAATATATCAGATCGAGACTCTCACTTTTTGGGAAATTTTTGGTCCCATTTATGGGAACTCATGGACACTAAGTTGAAGAAGAGCACAACTTTTCATCCGCAGACAGATGGATAGATAGAGGTGGTAAAAAAAACAATGGTAGATATACTTAGATGATGTTGCAACACGCATCCTAAGTTATGGGATGAATAGTTTCCTTATGTACAAAATGTTTATAATCATGCCATGCATTATTCTACTAAGAAAACTCTTATTTAAGTATGTTTGGGGTACTTTCCTAAATCACCTATGGAATCTTCTTTTGGAGAAGCAGGGAAAGATGATGGACAAAATGATACAGATAAAGATAAAAGGTTCATTCAAAATATTCAACAGGTACATCAAGCAGTACAAGAACAATTGGAGAAAATCCAAGTCAAGTACAAGACAAGGCATGAAAAATATCAGGTTGATCATCAATTTGAAGTCAGTGATCAAGTATGGTTACATATCAACAAGGATAGAATGAAAGGTGAAGATAAAAAGATAAGGCCAATCCGATATGGTCCATTCAAGATCTTGGAGAAGATTGGTACTAATTCCTTTCATTTAGATGATTCGGATTTATGAGTGGAACGAAATGAAACCATGGATTTATAATATTAAGACAGAGACACAATGAAAAATAACATAGATACAATAAAACTTAACTTCTATTACATAAGAAATATGACGAAAATTGTAAAATGCAGACTGAAAACAAGCTTGCTAGAATGGTGGCAGCTTACCTCTGAGAAGAGATGTGACGACTACACTCATTTACAAAAATATGAGTACAATGAGGCTCTGAAGGGGTTTTTACAATAAATATGAATTCCAAAAACCTAGACATCCAAAAACCTAAGCCTAGGAGATGAAGCAACAAAAGTTGTGTGGGCCCCGTTAGGGTAAGTTAGTACATCAACTTCACGGGGTCATAACTTTTGCATATGATCTCCATTTAGGGTGCACGATAGCTCATTGGAAAGGTAATGATGAGGAAAGATGATGGGACATGAGATCTTGATGAGTGATATCAGAGCGGTCTACTCCTTGTCATTTTTTAATGCATGTCCCCGATGCGGTCAGCGTATAGAGAGTTGGGTCTCGCTTTTGTTTTTCTGGAGGACAACTGCTCTCGCACGCCTAAGAAACTGTCCATGGCGGGCGAAAATAAAAATGACGAAACAAGAGTTCTAGATCAGTGGTTATCCCTATTGACAAGGCCACACCCATATCGCTACACCATCGGATGGCTTCATCAAGGAAGTGATCTTCACATCAACCAATAATGTCGCCTGTTGTACGACATCGAGCCATTCAAAGATGAGGTATTGTGTGATGTTGCTCCCCTTGAATTTTGTGATGTTATTTTGGGCCAACCTTATTTATGGAAACGTCATGTTGTATATGATTCTAGGCCTCGCAATGTTATTATTACTTTAAACAAGAAATTGTACAGGATTCCCGAGGTAGTACCACCTAGTGTTATTTCCTTGATCTTTTCCAAGCAATGCAAGAAGGTCATTTCTCAAACCGAGAAGTTTGTCTTCTTAGTGATTCACTCTCAGAGTGAGTGAAAGGTTGCAACCACATCCATGGCCTCTATGACTGACCTATCCACACAGTAGAAGAAAGTGGATAAGGTCGTGGAAGAATAGAAAGACATATTCTCATCACATACGGGGGTACCTCTACACTATCAGGTCAAGCATCCCACTGATTTGACCCCCGGTGCACCACTACCCAATGAGCCAATCTATCACCACTCTCTGCTAGAAAATGAGGAGATCAAGTTTCAGATCCAAGAACTGCTACGCAAGGGGCACATCTGACCCAACTCATCACCTTGTGGAGGCCCAATCGTGCCAGTGCAGAAGAAAAATGGGACTTGGCGACTCTACATTAATTAAAGGGACTTAAATAAAATCACAGTCAGGAACCAGTACCTGATTCCCTGAATCGACGATCTCCTTGATCAACTCAAGGGAGCCAAATACTTCAGTAAGATTGATCTGAAGTTTGGCTACCATCATGTTCCAATAGAACAAACAAATATATGGAAAAATCCCTTTAAGTCAAAGAAGATCTTTTTGAATGGTTGGTCATGCCCTTTGGTTTGAAAAACTCCCCAACAAATTTCATGAGGATGATGGACGATATCTTGCGGCTTTTCATTAATTCTTTTGTGGTGGTGTATCTGGATGACATCCTCATCTACAAAAAGACTTGGGTAGAACACTTGCAACATATTAAATAGGTTCTACACACTCTATGACAACACAAGCTATATGCCAACTTGGAAAAATGCTCCTTTGACATGGACAGGGTCCAATACCTAGGCTACATTGTTGATGCACATGGTTTGCATGTTGATCTAGCCAATATCCAAGTCATCCATGACTGTCCAACCTCAACCACGCTCATTGGGCTTTGGAGCTTCTTAGGCCTTACCAATTTCTATCGCAGGTTCGTGTTGGTATTCTCCCATATTGCATGGGCCCTCAGCCAAATAACCAGGGGTGGTGGTAAGGAAAAATTTGTGTAGGGCATGTCCCAACAGAAAGCATTCGATGATCTGAAGTAGCGCTTGTGCTCCGCCCCAGTTCTTTCATTACCTGACCTGCAACAACCCTTTAAGATCGAGATAGATGCTTCAGACTATGTTGTGGGTGCAGTCATCATTCAGCACGACTACCCTATGGCCTATCATAGTTAGACACTATCAAATATCATCTGTAAGTACCCTACTTACGACAAAGAAATGTAATCCATTGTGCAAGCCTGCCACCAGTGGAAGAATTACATTCTCGGGAAAGAGAGAGTTATCCACATTGATCATTATCCACTGCAATTCATGGAGACACAAGGAAAATTGCAAAATGACCGCCATCAGAAGTGGTCCACCTATTTGCAATAGTTCCACCTCAACATCAAGTATAAAATAAGAAGTACCAACTAAGTTGTTGATTTCCTCAGTTGACCCCCAGTCGCGACACTCACCATAGTACTCAATTCTTGCGACCATAAGACCTCCAGATGGCCCCACTCTATGAGACAGATCCCAACTTCGCCAACACCTACCAGATGTTGGGTGCAAACACAGTTGTCACTAATTTTCATCTTCAGGATGAACTATTGTTCCATCTAGGCCATCTCTGTGATCCATCAAGTGAGAAATCGAAGTTGATTTGGGAATCCCACCACATTAGGGTGGAAAGACACTTCAATGTGAAAAAGATAGTGGTAGTGTTGCAATGATATTTATACTGGCCAAAACTTCGATAGGATGTCAGCAATTATATTCAGTCTTGCACTGCCTGCACTATTTCCAAACTGACCACTAAGAAACGAGGTTTATACACTCCTCTTCCTACTTCTGACAGGCCCTAGGAATCCATCTCAATGAACTACATGTTGGGCCTTTTGTCCACCAAGAAGGAAAATGATTGTGTTCTTTTGGTTGTTGATCTCTTTTCCAAGATGGCGATTTTGGTCGCCTGCAAGAAGAGAACCACAACGTAGGCCATTGCCAAGCTCTTCTTTGAACAAGTGTGGGTACACTTTGGGATCCCACAAACCATTATCTCAGATCAGGACAACTGGTTCATCAACACATTCTAGTCGATCCTTTGGTCACTGCTAGACACTAAGCTCACCAAGTCCACTGCCTTCCACCCCCAGACAGATAGCCAAGCCGAGGTCGTCAATTGGATTATCATGTAGATCCTGCGAATGTACAATTCCAAAGAACCCCACACCTGGGATGAGAGTCTTCTATATGTTCAACACAACTACAATAGATCCATACATAGCTCAACCTAACACAACCCCTTTCAGGTGGGGTTGGGATTTCAACCATTGGGTCCCATGGATGTTGCACTACCCCTTGCAACCACCCAGGAAGACTCATTGCATGCTCCAACTGGAGCTGACAAAGCCACCCTGTTCATTGAGCAAATCCAACACATCTAAAAACAAGTTCAGTATATTTTACATAAGTCAAATTCCAAGTAAAAGCAGTTTAATGATCAACACCGGATGCCACACCAGTTTCAAGTGGGAGACAAAGTTTGGTTGCACTTGCAGAAAGAATGCCTTGCAGGGCCTCATCGGAAGATTAGTCCACTTCGTTATGGACCCTACACCATCACCAAGGTTGTGGGTGACAATTATTTTGATCTCAACCTTCCCCCCTTCCTTGTCTTGCACCCAATGTTCAAAGTGGACCTCCTTTGGCCTTATTTTCCACCATTATTGGACACCTCAGAGATAGCAAAACAATTGACACCAATAGAGCTCAACCATAACTGCATGGAACAGGAATCCACTTATAATATCGTGGACACATAGGTCAAGGGAAATCACCAACAGAGGATCCAACTTTATCAGGTTGTCAAAGTAGGGCAACTCCTGCACCAAGGAAAGTGGCTCACCCAGGGTCAAATTCAACAGAAATTTCCTCATTTGATGGGGGCACTCAACGCAATGGAGAAAATTTCTTCTTAATGGGGGAGGATTGATCCAGGAGGATCTCAGTGGTCACCCACCTTTTCCAACTTGCTCAAAACAATTTTTTGGTAACTTACTATTTTAAGCAGTTTTTCGGTTCCCGAACTTTCGGGGCCATTTTTAGGGCCCAAACGATGTTTTTTTGTGATAAGTCACCTCAATAATGGTCAAAGGCTTCAAATTGATCCCCCTAAATGAATCTCCTCGTCAATACCTTTCCAACGAGCTATCATGCTCCCTAAACAAAGATCGTATGCAAAATTTACGACCCTGGGAAGTTGATGTACTAACTTACCCCAACAAGGCCCACATGACTTTTACGCTTCATCTCCTAGGGTTAGGATTTTGGATGTCTAGGGTTTTGGAATTCATGTTTATTATAAAAATTCCTTCAGAGCCTCATTGTACTCATCTTCTTGTGAATGAGCGTAGCCGTCATATCTCTTCTCAGAGATAAGTTGCCACCATTCTAACAAGCTTGTTTTCAGTCTGCATTTTACAGTTTTCAATATATTTCTTATTTAATATAAGTCAATTTTTATTGTATCTATGTTATTGTTCACTGTGTCTCTGTGTTAATATTATAAATATGTGGTTTCATTTTCTTCCACTCATAAATTTGGATCTCGGTGGCCACCCACCTTTTCCAACTGGCTCAAAACAATTTTTTGGCAACTTACTATTTTTAGCAGTTTTTCGGTTTCTAAACTTCTGGGGCCATTTTGAGGGCCCAAACGATGATTTTTCACAATTAGACACCTCAATGAAAGCCAAAGGCTCTAAATTAATCCTTCTAAATGAATCTACTCGTCAATACCTTTCCAACGAGCTAATGTGTTCCCTAAACAGAGATCATATGCAAAAGTTACGACCCCGAGAAGTTGATGTACTAAGTTACCCCAACGGGGCCCACATGAATTTTGGCACTTCATATCCTAGGGTTAGGTTTTGGATGTCTAGGGTTTTGGAATTCCTGTTTATTGTAAAAAGGCCTTCAGAGCCTCATTGTACTCATCTTCTTGAGAATGATCATAGTCGTCACATCTCTTCTCATAGATAAGTTGTCACCATTCTAGGAAGCTTGTTTTCAGTCTGCATTTTACAGTTTTCAACATATTTCTTATTTAATAAAATTCAAGTTTGACTGTAATTATTGTGCACCGTGTCTCTGTGTTAATATTATAAATTTTTGGTTTCATTTCGTTCCACTCATCAATACAGATCATTAGATCTACCAGCCTACATGCAAATGTATCCAGTGGGAAATGTTGAGAATTTGAAGCCTTATGAGCCTCCAATGATAATATATGAAGATGAAAATATTTAGGTTCCAACAATTGATGATTTTGCTCCAGAATATTTGGATGAGCTACATGAATATGTTATTCTTGACAAAAGAATCTGGAATTCAAGACGAGGTGATGTGGAATATCTTCAAGTTGGTCTCAAAGGGGTAAAACCAATTAGCAAGGAAAAATGGATGGAGATCATAAGGGTGAGAGAGATTTACCCTCACTTAGTTGTTGAGTAATCAAAATTTTTCGTGGTCCAAAAGGCTTCCAATCGGGAGGAATGATCCAGAAGGATCCAAGAATGCTCATAGAGGTGCAGGAGTATCCAGAACACTTGCAGGGGTCCAAAATGGTTCAAAAATTCTCAAAGTTCAATCGTCCTAGATTCTCTCAAAAGTGATATCACTGTGTATAGCTCTTTGTCAGCTTTCCAATGGTGCAAATGACAAGTCAAACAGAGATCATATGAAAAACTTATGAGTGGTTTCATTTTGGTCAAAAGTTAGTCAGAGGGGAGAAAGGTGACACGTGTCACCACTGGACGGGTGACACATGGCATGACCATACAATCATACAACGATGATGTGGCCACACCCCCAAGGTTCCACATGGACAAATCGTACGTTGACTAGATAAGTTGCGTTGACAATTCACAAGTTGACAAGTGGCAGATTTGTAAAATCTAGTTGGACTAATCATAGGGAAACATGTGGAAGAGATAAGCCAATGAGAGGCTGCCACATGGTAGACTCCCATTGGCTATTATGGTTTATGTGTATAAAAAAATTTGTATGGGAGTCGACGGGGGTCAAACTTGCGACCTCCCTAACCTTACTCAAGTGTCTTACTAATACGCCAGATGATGAGTCTTATTAGGACTATGGGTTTTATTATATTTTAGTTTGCATAAAATTTTGTTGAGCGGAAAAAAGGGTCGCGGGCCTAGGCCCTCGACCCATAGCCCATGGCCGTTGTAATATTCCACATAACCACCGGTCCTATACTCGCATGGGAGGTTTAAACCACATGTTATATATGCAATATATGGTTGAATAACCATATAACAAAATGATGAAATATATGGCGGTCGATGGGGATCGAACCCCTGACTTACCATATATAAACCAACGACTTAACCAATTCCGCTAAAAGTGCGAGTTGGTTATGAAAACCCACCAAATTATATTTAATGCTAAATATGGATTTCGGAGGACAGTTAAGGGCATGCGCTCTATTTAATGGCATGCAGATCGAGGATTGTGCAATCATTCATTAATGCAAAGATTCATGTCTCAAAGTGCATGTCTGAGGGTACATAGGCTTTGAGGCTACACCATAATGCATACCGAGAGGTCCCTTAACGAAATTTCAAGAACTTTGTACTCATTTTTCATGATTTTTCGCAAGGAATCCAACGATGAATTCCGTTTTTGCATTTGAGAAACATGTAAAAAGGTAATTGTAAAACACAAGCATTTGAGCATTGATAAAGAGGTCTCTATTGGAAGCAGACCTGGAGATGTAGCCCAAATTGGGTAAACTCCGTTATCAAACTTGTGTATGTGATTTCAATATTGTTGATCATTTTTATGCTTAGTTATTTACAAGTTATTTATCATTAAAGTGTATATGGTTATATAAATATTTCACATGAAATTGCAATTAGTCAAGCGATCATTATTATTTCGAAGATCAAGTAGATGTTTATGTCTATTTAAAATAATCAACATCTAAGGATTTTTTGAATCATTTGGCCTCTTCTTCAACCAATCCCTTGGGGTTCCCATGGTTTTTTGCAAATGTGACCTGTTGTTTGGGTTCTCCATCCTGAAGGGGAAAATCCATGGATGTCATGTTGTCAGGTTATTCAGTTGACCCCTCATCTTCTTAAGAGATTTGTTAGCACTAGAAGTCACCTTCAGATTGCGTTGAAGGCAAGCCCAGTACCCATCAGTTTATATGTCACATGTTGGTTTTAAAGAGGTCAAATGGGCACAGACTCAATGATAATAATGTTCTAACTCAGAAATTTGGATTAGCATGCACAAGCATTTGAGGTCTGGAATCAACTTCAGTCAGTAAGTTGGAGTAAGGGTGAATAGAGGAAAGACTTTGGAGAGGAGAGTGTAGAGGTATGCTATGGACATCAGGTCTTGAAACAACCTAAGGAGGAAAAACTCAAACACAAGATCCTCTTGGATTCAAATTTCAAGGAAACTGAAAGAAATTATAACAACACTATAATGAAAAACTTCATCATAATACAGTTACAACAATTCATGTGAATCAGTCATTCATGAACTCTCTCAGTATCAGAGGCAAATAAGATGGAGAAAGAAAGCTGACTTAGATTAACCAAGATGTCTCAAAAACAAATACATAACCAGAGAACCAGTGTTCTTCATAAAAATATTACAATAGCAGGGAGCCTAGCTCAACCATTCGACCCTAACAAAATATCAAAACTGCCTATATATACTAAAATGTTGCAACCACCAGAAATGTGATCATATCACTACCTTCAAAGCCTTCAGTCGGTGTCCACTCTGTCAGGTTGTGCATACTTCATGATGTCAGATGTGAGCTAGGCATAGTTATGTGCTTTACAGGAAAAAATTCCCATAAGGAAGATTCAGATCGTAAGTTGTCCTTCATGGCTTCTCTCTACAATGTTTTCCATTTATGGGATGAGGCGAGGTCTCAATTGTTGCCCACAATCTTCAATAAATGTCTTCATTGGGATTAGGACTAGGCCTGACACCCATAACTGTTCTCAGACAGTGCCAATGATTTCTGCGAGTCAATCCCAGTGTCTCAAGGCTTTGCAAATCTTCTTTCATGACCAATGTGAGTGTTGCAGGTGGAAGGCTGATAGTGTATGCACAGGGGTGATGTGGAGCAAGGTGCTTGATGAAAAATCTCATGCCCCAACGAGTGAGCGACGACCATGCACTGCTCTTGGATACGATGTTATATGAGCGCATGATTGTGGGGCCGATCAAAGATGGTTTGGATTTATACCACTTTTGGGCCCGCAATCCATCTCCCTTCGCCATGTATCGCTCTTGACTTACCATGGTTTCAATTGCAGGACCGCTCAAGAAAATTATCGTCCGAGCATGTTGCGTTCCCGCAATGGACTGTGGTCATTGATATCATGATCTTGGATGAGGCTTTCAAAATCAGTGGCTCAAATATGCCCCATCTAAATCAATGGATCAGATCTTCCCTTTCAAAACAACAGCCGAGATTTGGTTCGTGGATCGGCCTTCAGGCCTTCAACCATTTCGGCAACTTCGGCAAATTCGGCACTGAAAGATTAAAACTGCCTTCTGGCTATGCTTCAATCTCGAAACAAACTGTTTGAGAAAGATGTGTTTTGTGATCATGGTTGTGGCCTACACTATCAAGGATTTGGACAACTAGTTGTGGGTTTGGGAAGACAAAGGATCAGTGATAGAGGCCAAGGAGACCATGTACACAAAGGGGCAAACAAAAATGACTTTTCCAACTGAAGGAGAAAATTAAGACTTGGTCTGCGAAAAGGATAGAGACATGGAAAAATTATAGACTTAGGTAGAAACCACAAACCCACAGGACTCTGACAAGTTCATGTGATAACATTTGGCTCCACAGGGGATAGCATGCTCCCTGCGAGTTGCCAAGAACCATTATTTCCAGTGCCTTAGCTGTTGGGTTATGGAGTCACTTATAAAAACTGAAAATAAAAGAAAAATGATATTTACAATGACATGGGAAGCCACTCATGGCTTAAGTAAAAAACTTTTTCAGAAAATACCCATTTACAGGGATACCAAAAACTTCAGAATCCTTCAAATCATGGAGCTTGTAAGTGTTATTTAAAAAAAACGTCATAAATTTTGAAGAGGTCGATCCACAAGGCCTCAAATTTATCGTGCTTGCCTTTGTCTTGTTTCGGTGCATCCCACTTGAGTACTAGATCTCCCAACTGGAAATCCTTTTTGGTCACCTTCTTATCAAAGGCTTGCTTGATCTTTTGTTGATGGTTATATGCTTTGTCCAGTAGTTTCTCTCTAGTCTTCTACACTTCTACCAGCTGATGTATTCTCCTAATCATATCATTTGGTTCTCCCTAGTAGTCTTGGAAGAATTTTGCCATAGGTAAGGCAAGCTGAGAAGGAAAAATGTCTTCAACTCCATATACAAGCTGGAAAGGAGAGATACCAAGAGATCTCTTTGTTGTCACTCTGTCAACCCACAAAACAAATTTAAGCTTCGAATCCCATGCCTTATTATTGTCCTCTAATAGTCTTTTGATGATCTTAATAAGGCTCTTGTTAGAGGAATCTTCCAATCCATTCCCTTGGGGGTAGTAAGGAGTAGAGTGAATCAATGTGATTCCAAACTGTTCACAAAACTTAATCAATGGTTCAGCCTTGAAAGTTGCAGCATTATCAGTGACAATTATGTTTGGACAACCAAATCTTGCCATAAAATATTCAAGAAAACCAATGATTATCTTGTGGGAAGCATTTCTTGTGGGGATGGCCTCTATCCACTTAGTAAAGTAGTCTGTGGAAGTCAAGATCCACCTATGTTGACCACTTGAAGCAGGATGAATTTCCCCAATAAAATCTAGGTCCCACTGCTGAAAGGGTTCTGAAATTACCACAGACTAAAATGGCAAAGATTTGAGTTGTTGCTTTCCAGAGAATTTCTGACACTTGACACAAGACCCGATCTTTGCACAGACATCAGTGAAGAGACTAGGCCAAAAATACCCAACCTTGAGAATCTTGTAGGTTGTGGTTCTCCAGAAGTGATGCCCCCCACATAAATTGTCATGAAAATCATACATAATCTTTTTGGCTTCCTATGGGTCTAGACATCTCAAAAGCACTCCTAAAGGGTCTTCCAATATAAAACTTGATCAATCACACAATATTTAATTGATTTGAGCTTCAAATCTCTTACCTTTCTCTTTCCCATTCCATCAGGAGGCTACAACTTCTGTAGGAAAAATATAATGTCTTTATACCAAATGCATCCTGCCAATGGGGATGTGACATGAGGATCTTCATCATACAACTCAGCTTGTTGATTCTCTGAAAAAATGTTGATGAAACTAACCCCCAAGTATTTATAATTATATTAAGCCAGCAACCTAGCTAAACCTTGACCTTTAACCAATTTGGTAGGCTTTATTTCAAGATCAAATTCAAGGATTTTGGCAATCCACTTGCTCCTTCTTCCATCTATGTCAGGCTGAATGAGGATCTCCTTCATGGAAGATAAAGGGACATATTCAAAGACTTTTGAATGCAACACATAAACTCTGAAGGATTTAAGAGCTTTAACCAAAGCATAGGCCTTTTTTTCCATGATGTCATATTTTATTTCATCATCTCTTGGTGCTCTACTGAAAAAGGAAATGGGCTGCTCTAACCCTTCGACATTTTTCTGCAATAAAAAAGTTTCTATTGTGTCAAATGAAGCAAAAGAGAAAATCATAAACTCCTTGGAGTAGTTAGGATTGATGAGCACAGGTTCTTCAGTCAAGACCTTCTTTATTTGGTCAAACGAGTTATGAGATTCAGAAGTCCATTTGATTTCATTTCCTTTCCTCAACATGGTTGTGATAAACTTCACCAACTCAGCAAAATTTGAAACAAACTTTCTCAGAAAATTAATCTTCCCCGAGAAAGATTAAACTTCTTTCTTGAATCTAGGGAGTGACAAAGTTTGGATAGCTTCTACCCTACTAGGATCAATCCTTACTTCCTCAGTTGATACTATGTGCCCGAATAATTTCCCCTCCATGGAAAACAATGACTTTTTAGGATTTAAGGAGAGACCAAATTTCCTGCATTTCAAGAAGACCTTTCTCAGATGATAACAATACTCTTTATCAGACCCAAAGAAAACTGTAATGTCATCCAAATAGATGACTACAAATTTATCCTTTTCTCCAATGAATGCAATGTCCATAGCTCGTTGTAAGGTTGCTCCTCCGTTCATATATCTAAAGGGCATCTTAGCGTACATGAATGTACCCCAAGGAGTAGTGAAGGTTGTCTTCTCTCTGTTTTCAGGCAAGACAGAGATCTGATTGTAGCCAGAAAATCCATCAATCATGGACATCCTAGATGCACATATTGCCCTCTGTAATATGTCCTCCATCTTTGGCAGGGGGTAATTATCCTTCTTAGAGCTTCTGTTCAGGTTCCTAAAATTGACACAAAGTCTGATTTCTCCATTCTTCTTTCTCACTGAGACCAAGTTGGACACCCATTCAGAATACCTCAGAGGGATGATAATTTGGGCATCCAAAATATTTTTCACCTCTTTCTCTATAATAGGTAGAAACATAGGATTTATTTGTCTCAATTTCTTCCTAAATGGTTTGGCCTCGTCCCTCAATGTTATCTTATGTTCAATGACACTTGTGTCATATGTTCTAAGATATTCATATGTCCAGGCAAACACATCAACAAATATTTTTAACAGCTATGCATACTCATCCCTTTGTTCCCTTGACAAGCTGCTTGACAACTTGACAAATTTTGGGTCCTTCTCTGTGCCAATATTGCACTCAGTTATATCAACATCATCAGTTGAGCCTTTAAATTTTACTACCACATCATTCCCATCAAACAAACTTTCCAAAGGAACTAGTCCCTTTGGAATGTGGTTGGTAGGCAACTGAACAATATGGTGATTAGCAATTTTATTTAAAAATACATCAGCATGAGGGTTACCTTCATAATCATGGTCTTGATCAATATGTAATGCAAAGAACTCATCAATGGACTTGTCCAATGGATGTAGCTTGGGTGGTTGGGAAGAATGATTGTTACCCTCCCCACCCAGGTTCAATTCCTTGCAAGTGACATGTTATGCCCTTAATGGGATGTTCTAAAATACCTGCCCTCCCTATGTTCTCTAGCGGATTCCGTGGAGGTTTACATGGAAGTAACGAGCTTCCAATATCTAGTGTTGTGAACCACATGAAAAAAAAAAAAAAACTCATCAACGGACTCAAGAAATTTTTTGATCTCAAGATCATCCTCAAACACCTTCCAATGTTTGACATTGTCAGGTATAGAGGGTCTATATTTCACCTCTACATCATACTTGAGTTTAGGGGACAGTGGGACTTCGTTTATGTAAGCTCTGAGCCTAGGATGCTTAGATTGATAAATATTTTTGATTTGATTAACAATTAGCTCTGCATCTCCAAATATTGATAGCTCTTCTATCCCCATGTCCTTTTCATCCCTTAAACCTAAAACAAGAGCTTCATACTATGCCACATTGTTGGTAGCTTCAAATTCTAACTTGTAGGACAAGGGTATGGTCTCTTGACATGGTGAAACAAAGACTACCCCAACACCAACACCTTCCTTAGAAGAGGCCCCCTCAAATAACATCTTCCAAACAAGGGTAGTTGGAGGGTTTTCACAAAAAGCAATGGACTGTTTCCTGATTTCAAGAGGAGGTTCAGGAGTATCATTCAGTTGCAATATGTTGGATCCCAAATCAGTGTCAAAAGAAAAAATAGGATGGTTGGTGGGGTTTGCTTCATCACTGATGATGTACGCGAGTTGAGCTTCCATGTAGAGTCTCCTTTGTTCACCCCCAAATACAGGAATGGTGGCGTATGAAAGGTCCATCTGCAGGGTTCCCCCCAATCTATTTATCCAAGATCTAGATAGGAGCATCTCGAACTTAGGGGGGACATTAGCCACTACAATGTCGATGACCACACTCTTCATCGACATCTGGAATAGAGAAACGACCAGGTATTTGATAACCTCAAGGCACTTCACCTTCTTGGAGTCGAAAGAATATAGGTTGTGGTAGGTTTTTTTCACCTCCAACCCGAGCTCTTCCATGACAATCTCATGCATAAGATTGTGAGATACCCTTGAATCCATTAAGCAGTTATGTAACACCTTATCATGGATGTTTAATGAAGTGTAGAAGGGAGGGGAGGAGTCATATCTATCCTCCAGCAAAGGCCCTAATATGACAGCTAGCCTTTCATCTTGGAGGTTAACTGAGTCTGTGGAATGATATGAAGGTTCGGGCTGCAACATTTTGGAGAGGCACCTTTTTAAGTCTTCATGCTTGACCAAATCTGAAATGGGTACAAGGATTCTAATTTTTTGTATTTCATGCTCAAAGTTGAAAGATGAGGGGGCCTTTATAATTTCTCTCACTTCTGGAACAGGACCTTTGACCACTGGTGGGGGGTCTGTGCCTTCTTTTCCTTGCTTCAAACTGCAATATCTTTAGCAGGTTTTTCTACTCTGGTAGGCTGATTAGGGATGTCAGATTTCCCTTCTTTCTGTTTGGACCTCAGATTATATCTGTTTGGAGTGTGGTTGGCCTCTTCCCCTTTACTCAACTCATCCAGTTGATTACCCATGATGGCCTCTTCGTATGCAGACTGAGTCAAATGAGGGGATGAAGAGGTATCTCCAAGGCAATGGATCTCAGGGTCAATATCTTCCTCCTCTTTATCTTCATCAGTAACCATGTTATTTTGGAGAGGAGTTTGGATTTTCTAATCATATCTGTCCTTATTTCCCTGATCTCTTTGGATGATCTGAGGGGCATTAGTAGGTCTTTTGAAACTACCCTTATTCTCAGTATTTTGGGAATTCCTATAGTTTTTCTTTCCTTCTAATTTGACCTTTTCCATTCTAGCGAAAAGTGATTTTAGTAACTTGGTCACTTCATTCGTTTGAGGGGGGGCAATAGAGGAACTAAAAGTCAGAGTTTCAGACCTACCTTTTCCTCTATCTCTATCAGCTTTACCCCTAAGTTTGTCAGCTGCCAATATATTAGATTCTACTTCAAGGGCTACATCTTCCATATGAGCCAAGGAGGTATCCCTTCTTTCTCTCAATAGGAGGCAAAAATCAGGGTCGAAAGCACTAGCATAAGTCATCTTGGCAGAGGTTTCTGAAGGTTTAACTTCAACGGGAATCTTTTTATACATCTTATTAAATCTCTTCGAGAAGTCTGAAACAGATTCCCCCTCTCCTCTCTTAAGTGCCCCGAATTTTGTAATATAATAAAGGAGATATTTTTTATCCCCCCATTGTCTTAAGAATGAATCATCTAGAGCAGCAATCCCGTTAATAGATCTAGGAGGCAAGTCCTTGAACCAGTCCCTAGCATCACCATCAAGGCTCTGTACAAAAACTCTCATCCACACATCTTCATTTTCGATGACCTGAATATCTACAAACCTATAGAAGGATGCAAGGTGCTCTTCTACAGTCACATCTCCCTCCTTTGTGAACCGAGGCATGTATTTAAGGTAGTCTGTGGCTGGGAGAGAATTAATAGGCTGAGGTAAAACCAGAGGGGCGTATCTAGCAGCCAATATCTCAGCCATCATGTTCCTAGGAGGATTAGCACCTGCCATTTGGATGTGAACTGGAGGAGAAACAGGCGGGGATGGAGTTCAGACAGGCGAGATTGGGGCTGTGCTTCTGGGAGAAAAAGGAAAAGGTTGAGCGTTAGGAGATAAAGATGAGGGGCTAGAGGTAACGGAGGTTTCCCCTTCTGTAATTGCATCAACTTTAATAGGAGGAGGAGTAGGAAAGTATTCTAAGGTCAAATCTTTCTCCTTCCACTTCACAACTTCAGGGGAGAAATGGGTGTCAAAGCTCTCTCCTTCCAAACCAAGAATAGGAGGGGAGAAATCGACAGGAAAACTCCCAAAACTTAAATTTCTTGAAACTCCAACAGTTTGTATAATAGGAGAATCAGAAACAATTACTTGAGTTTGTATAGAGGGATTATGCAAATTTTCAGAAAAACTTGGTACAATAGTAGAGGTACCTTTTTGAGCGATCTTTCCCTTTCTGATAATTTCCTCTGGGTCAGCTTCAGACGTTGCTAGAGGAAGCAATGAAGTAGACCTCATGTGTCTGCCTTTAGGAGCCAGAACTGAAACAATGGGGTCGAAATAGTGGAGTCGTCAGGTGCAAGTTGCAATCTTCAATGGTACTGATATTTGATGCACCTTCAAAATCAGAGTTTCTTTGTCATTCTATCCTAGGGAAATGTCTTCAATTCGTTCCTCGACAATGATGCCATAAATGTTAGCACTAGGAGTCACCTTCAGATTGTGTTGAAGGTAAGCCCAATACCCATCAGTTTATATGTCACAGGTTGGTTTTAAAGAGGTCAAATGGGTGCAAACTCAATGATAATAACATCCTAACTCAGAAATTTGGACTAGCATGCACAAGCATTTGAGGTCTGGAATCAACTTTAGTTAGTAAGTTGGAGTAAGGGTGAATAGATGGAAGACTTTGGAGAGGAGAGTGTAGAGGTCTACTATGGACATCAGGTCTTCAAACAACCTAAGGAGGAAAAACTCAAACACAAGATCCTCTTGGATTCAAATTTCAAGGAAACTGAAAGAAATTATAACAACACTATAATCAAAAACTTCATCATAATACAGTTACAACAATTCATGTAAATCAGTCATTCATGAACTCTCTCAGTATCAGAGGCAAATAAGATGGAGCAAGAAAGTTGACTTAGATTAACCAAGATGTCTCAAAAACAAATACATAACCAAAGAACCTGTGTTCTTCATAAAAATATTACAATAGCAGGGAGCCTAACTCAACCGTTCGACCCTAACAAAATATCAAAACTGCCTATATATACTAAAATGATGCAACCACCAGGAATGTGATCATATCACTGCCTTCAAAGCCTTCAGTCGACACCCACTCTGTCAGGTTGTGCAGACTTCATGATGTCAGACGCGAGCCAGGCATAGTTATGTGATTTACAAGAAAAATTTCCCATAAGGAAGATTCAGATCGTAAGTTTTCCTTCATGGCTATTCTCTACAACGTTTTCCATTTATGGGATAAGGCGAGGTCTCAACTACCGCCCACAATATTCAATAACTTTCTTCATTGGGATTAGGACTGGGACTGACACCCATAATTGTTCTCAGACGGTGCCAATGATTTATGCGAGTCGATCTTGGTGCCTCGAGGCTCTGCAGATCTTCTTATGTGACCAGTGCGAGTGTTGCAGGTGGCAGGCTAATAGCGTATGCACAGGGGTGATGTGGAGCAAGGTGCTTGACAAAAACTCGCATGCCCCAACAAGTGAGCGACGACCATGCGCTACTCTTGGATAGGATGTTATATGAGCGCATGATTGCGGGGCCACTCAAAGGTGGTTTGGATTTAGACCGCTTTTGGTTCTGCAATCCATCTCCCTTCGCCACGTATCGCTCTTTGACTTACCATGGTTTCAATTGCGAGACCGCTCAAGAAAATTATCGCCCGAGCATGTTGCGTTCCCGCAATGGACCGTGGTCGTTGATATCATGATCTTGGATGAGGCTTTCACTATCAGCGACTCAAATATGCCCCCTCCAAATAAATGGATCAAATCTTCCCTTTCAAAAAAATGACCGAGATTTGGTTCGTGGATCAACCTTCATGACTTTGGGCCTTCTTCCATTTTGGCGTCTTTGGAAAATTCGACGCTAAAAGATTAAAACTGCCTTCTGGTTATGCTTCAATCCTAAAACAGACTATTTGAGAAAGTTGTGTTTTGTGATCATGGTTGCGGCCTGCACGATCAAGGATTTGGACAACTGGCTGTGGGTTTGGGAAGACAGAAGGATCAGTGATAGAGGCCAAGGAGATGAGTGCTCAAACACAAAGGGGCAAACAAAAATGTCTTTTCCAACTGAAGGGGAAAATTAAGACTTGGTCTGCGAAAAGGATAGAGACAGGGAAAAATTACAGACTTAGGTAGAAACCACAAACCCACAGGACTCTGACAAGTTCATGTGATAACAAGATCGAGTATGTCAACAACATTAATTTCCTCAACCACTAATCATGTTCTCTCATTAACAATTCATGTGGCTTATTGCAGGTTCAAGTATGTGAGTAGGTGGTGTATTCAATTACAGGTGCACGATGAAGTGTTAAGCAAACTTCCAATTTTCCTCATTGAAGCTTCTCCACTCCAACTCACTCATCCACCTCATCCATCCCACTTCATCAATTCCCACCTGTGATATCATGGCCAATACTCTCAAGGATTTCCCCTCTCAATTAGCTATCTGGTGTTTTTCATTAATCAAAATATAATTACAAGCTTCATACTCATAATATATGAAGTCTTAACATAATTACAGTTATGGGGAAAACAAAGTGTTACAACATATCACTCAGATCTGTAGGAATCCACTCATTCATATTAAGTTCAAAAATGTTTTTTCTTGATAGGCACACTGCTAATATTGAAGTATGAAAACCTACCGAATGAGAAGTTTCAAGTAACAATATTACCTCCATATATGTTATGGCCATATTTGGAAATCCAATAGTGAGTAATGATGATTAATGGAAAACTAAAAGTATAAGAAGGAAATATCAAATTATATGCATTATAGAATTATACACACCTAAAATGTTGGTACACAGGTTCATTTAATAACATACTCTAACATTGTGAAGATGATTTTTGGTGCACAAGTTTCCTTAGTCCGTACAAGGTAGTGGCTATACTACCATCTCCCCTATTGTAGTTTGGTGCATGACCAAGTTTGGTAAGTCACTAACATAGCTATAGAACTAGATCAACACTATCAATGTGCAGTGGCTAGGGAACTAGTGCACTTACACATTCAATTTTGTAGATGCTATAAAACTGAATATGGATAGATTAAACAATGTAAATAAATCTAAATAGAAGGAAAAGGGGAAAAATCGAACTATTTATTGAATAGTGTGTCCAATTTTGTCCTCAAGATTACAGTATGGAGGTCTAAGTCTCTCCACAATTCATACAATTATAGACTAGCAAGATCAAATCATAAAATGATCTCAAACCCCAAGAGCATGACCTAGTGTTTTCTCTCCTACTCTTCTATTGCATATTACTAGAGTTGAATCCCTCTTTGAGATAATTCATCAAATGTATAATTTCCCCTCAACCCTTCCAATTCACATGGATGGAAAATAATATCTACAATGATTCATATTCACTAGTGTTGCGTCTTTGAATCCCCTAGTTGTAACACATGGTCAATTCTCTTTGATTACCCTTAATTTCCTCTCATGTGTTTATCTTTTATCTTCCAGAACAACTAGTAGATCTATAACAAAAGGGAAATGGAACCTTATGTAGAAACAACCACTCCTTCCATAGCCAAAGGATGATTGAGTTTCATGCCACATCTCTTATGTAGCAATGTTGACCTTCTTATTTCTTGCCACTAAGAAAATTAACTAAACAACAAATTATACAAACCATAAAATAAATATTTTGATGTCGATTACATGAACCCAAGGATGTTCCTACATCGGACAGTGTTGGTAAGAAAACATGAGAATGCAATTCATGTGGACTGAATTGTAAACCCTTTGAATAAGAAAAGCCAGTGAAGGAAACATATATCCTCTTTTGGAATCAATGATGCATCATTTGAATTACTCTTCTTCCACTTGACTAAATATTCAAAATAACCTTGACATTAGTTCTTCCTGCTAACACTCTTTGACAATATTTCCTCAATTTATTTAGCTAGCTTCACTAACAATTGTACTTCCCATTATTTGTAATGTCCCCACTTTGGGACATCATCACAGGGCAGAGACTTATGATGACCAGAGTAGCCAGATGGATGTTATGGCTTTGGTTTCGTTCCATTCCGACGATTTCCATGATTTTGACTATTTTGAGCTATAAGTCAATGGAATTCACTAAAGAGGTCATTTTGGGCACATTACTTGGAGGAACCTCTTAGTGTAATAGCTCATTG
>JZKD02S1953219.1:53264-66773 GCA_000966675.3 Picea glauca
TCCAGATCGACATCTTCATTGTAGCAGGTTTCTCTATTTTATGAATAAAGAAGAATTGAGATGTTTTGGCTTGTCTATCTTATTGCATATGGTTTAGGTATGTTCCATGGTTATCGCTTTCTGTTATTTGCTGCATACACACATATAAACACATCTAAAAAGTAGATCAACAAAGTGTTTGACGAAATACCACAACCAGGAAAAAGTTTTTAAAAAACACCAAAACCATGATGATCCTTGCATAGTGGCTTGAGATCATTACATTATTCCATGGTACTTACTTCACTACTCTCTTTTCCTTCATAAAACTCATATAATTCATAAAAAAAAAAAATATTGGAGAAATATCAAAGGGCTTCAATAAATCCATCTTGTAAGCATTATCATAAATTTTACTCAAAATTTTACATGAACCAATCTTCTTCTTGTACTTGAGTTTGTTGTATGTCCCTCTAGGAAATCTATCCTTTATCCTTCCTCAAATGCACCATCACTATATCACCCTCTTCAAAAACCTTCAATATCTTACAAAAATCTACTAAAAGATGAGTTGAAAGAGGAATAAGAAGTAGTGGAGGATTGTTTTTTTTCTCCATTCAGATGGTTATGTTCCCCTTGTCCAACATCGAAATGTACATATGCAAGACCATTGTGGCCCGACATCCCTCTCATAAACAAAACCCCCGATGCCCTGTTCTCACTCTCCTTGCTATAAACCTAAAACTTGATATCCATAAAAACCAAAGCCAAATCGTGGCTGTATCCACATTGGATCCATGGCAGCCACTATTAATCTCCTGCTCCGCCCAAAATCTCTTCTCCATCGCCATGGAATGTCTCCATTACCACGCTTCCGCAGTACTGGTACAAAGTGCTCACAACTTACCGAAGCAGAGGGCCTTACAGCCAGTAAAGATATCCACAGTCTAAGGACCAAATCTAACCCACCAACGCTTTTTGAAATCTTCAAGCAGCGCCGATACCAGCTTCCGACTTCCAGCACTGATACCAGCTTCCGACTCCGTAATCCTCTCCATATTTTCAAGATCGAATCCGACCCACAAAAGCTTGTTCAAATCTTCAAGCAATCAGCGGAGCATCCGAAATTCCGCAGCCTCCAATCTCCGTACGAAGTTACTGTGAAAAAATTAGCATCCGCCAAACAATTCATCGCTATTGAAGAAATATTGGACCATTCATTGCAGGTAAGCGAGCCTTGTTCCGAGGCTTTCATTATTCGTATTATTTTGTTATATGGTATAGCTGGAATGCCTCAACACGCCATTAAAACCTTCAATAAAATGAAAAGTCTCAATATTTCACCGACTGTCAAGTCCTTTAATGCCCTACTGAATGCCCTTATTGAATCGAAAAACCCCAAATTGGTTCGTGATTTCTATAAAGATATAGATAGCTTTGAGATATTCGGTATCTCAGCAAACGTGAAAACTTACAATATTATAGTGAAGGCTATTTGTGAAATGAATGAGCACGAGTCTGCACTTTCATTCCTGGATGAAATGAGAAAACATGGCTGTGAACCTGATATTTTTACCTATAATACTATTTTATCGGCCTTGTACAAGCAAGGTAAATACAAGGAGGCCGATGATCTTTTGGGCAAAATGACTGAAACTTGCCCGCCAGATGTTATCACATACAACATTAGGATGAGTCACCTCTGTGAATGTGATAAAACTAGCGATGCCGAAAAACTTTTGGATGAAATGGTTTCTAAAGGATTGAATCCGAATATTTTCAACTTCAATACTCTCATTGCTGGTTTTTGTAAGGAAAATAATATGACAGAGGCCATGAGGATTTTTTCTGATATCTCTCGTAAGGGTTGTGATCCGAATGCAGTGACCTATTACACCCTCATTTCTCTTTCATCGAAGGAAGGGCATTTCGACACAGCTTATGAGTTGTACATTGAGAGCATGCGCAGAAATTGGATGCCCAATTTGAAGACTGCAAATATGCTTATTGATGGCCTTGTCAAAAACAATAAGGTTGAAAATGCCCGCGAGGTGATTGAGGGAATGAAGAAGAAGCTCCCTGTTTCTAGACATAAGGAGTTGGAAAATATCTCTTGAGGAGTCTCGTTTGGGGTACAGAACTGTAGGAGAAAGGAAGCAGTGGAAGTACAGCTGCCCTAACCCAGCTCAACAGAACCATAAGTTCTTTACCCTGGCACTTGCCATTTCAGGGTGAGAGGTTCTTTACCCTAGCAGAGAGGCTGGGAAAGGATCACCGACTGAAGCTATGCCAGCAACTTAATTTTTACAGGATTTACTTAGCTGGCTCGTTTTGGATAATCGTTCTTCTACCGCGGGCTTGTACATTTTGCATTTTCTCATTAATGAATTTTCTTGTAAATATGTTTTGACCAGTGGAGACACCTATGAGGTGTTTCTCTTTAAATTTTGATATGGCATAGTTTTTTTTAAGTAACAGCCCACTTTAGTCAGGTTTGTCTTAATTTCACATGGCTCAAATGATATATTTTAACAAGTTCATATTGAACAAGTTCCACTTAGTAGCTACTGGTCTTAGTAGCTACTGGTCGTTATAAATGTTAAATAGATTTATAGCTAGTTGATTATTTTTAAGGTCACGGCTAAGCTAGACATCAAATTGGTGTATGAGACATCCTCTGTCCATACATATCCTACCCCTCTGGATTTGAATTATGATGTATATATATTCAATTTGTGTATCAACAAAGTAATGTTGTTCTTTCTATTTGGGAATGATTAAGGTGATGATATTATTGAGAATGTTAATGGGCATGTGGTGCATTTAGTTAGAGGTGGAGGCATTATGGAACACATGTAAATGAGTTCTTTGTTTAGGAATTTCAAAGTATGAGTCTCTTATTTAAAGGTTTCAAATTAGTGAGAAGAGGGATAATGTTCATATCCCTTGGTAGAAAGGATGTTATTCTTTTAAGTATTGTGAGTTAATGATTGGTAATTAATAAAGTCATTGATTACATAGTAAAGTCATTGTCTTATAATGGTACATGTAGTATCGAGGTACATTATATTGAACTAAATGAATTGTCTAATACATATGACATGCGCTTGTAATTCATTAGCAATCTTCATCTTATTTGCATATCATTTGTTTGACACATCCAACATGAGCATGTGATTCATTAATGCTCGTCATCTTATTTCCTGCTGGGAATGGTTAGCATGATAATATTGTCGAGGATGTTAATGGGCATGTGGTGCATTTAGTTTGAGGTGGAGGCATTATGGAATACATAAATGAGTTCTTCGTTTAGAAGTTTCAAAGTATGAGTTTCTTATTTAAAGGTTTTAAATTAGTGAGAAGAGGGATAATGTCCATATCCCTTAGTAGAAAGGATGATATTCTTTTAAGTATTTCGAGTTAATGATTGGTAGTTAATAAAGTCATTGATTACATAGTAAAGCCATTGTCTTATAGTGGTAGATGTAGTATCAACGTACATTATATTGAACTAAATGAATTGTCTAATACATTTGATATGAGATTGTGATTCATTAGCGATCTTCATCTTATTTGCATATCATTTGTTTGACACATCCGACATGAGCTTCTGATTCATTAATGGTCTTCATCTTATTTATATATTGTTTCTTTGGCATCATAGGAGTGGGATTTAATAATGGAGGAAGATAAACCTTTGGACTATGGAAAGGATCCATTTGATTTGACTAAGGGATCTATCTTCAACTATCATGAGGAAATCATTAGAGCTTGGCATAAGGACAAAACTTCTCTTTCACCCTTTGACCCTTTAGAGAATCTGAACCTAGCCAGATCACTAATCATGTCTCTAGAAAATATTGATTTCTCTAGGAAGGCCTCACCAAGGGATCTTGACAAGGTATCTAAAGGTCTTCAGTATTCCTTCTTCTAATCCATTGAAGGTTTCGACTTAAGTAAAAGAGAACATCAAACTTGATGATTTTGTCGATGTTAGATTCATTAGAGGGAAGGTAGATGAGACAACTCTACAAGGTACAAATGGAACAATCAGAGTAAGGGAAGGAGGGAACACTCCCTATGCTTACCCATTGCTCGATAATTCCTTCCCCTATTCGTTTAGTGCTTGATCAAAGAATGTTAATGGCGATCTAAGCTTTGGTAGGGTTTGCAAAGTTTTTCACTTTGCTACTAAGGGAGGACCTATGGATATTCTTTTTGTAGAGGGACATAGCTTAGAAGACTTTCTAGTTGAGGGTGATAGAAGGGACCTATGTATTGAGGAGTGGGTGGGGAATTTAGGAGATCTCTAGTGGGAAACATCCTGCATAGACTCATGTTGTTAGGAGGAAGTGTGTGAACTTGAGGGTAGAGAAGATTCATTTGGTTTCTAAGGAAGACTTTATGATGAAGAGGGATAATGTTCATAATCTCTTGTTGGAAAATTTTAAGGTACATTTATGAAGGAGAATACTCCATGTGATTGGAGTGGCAAGGTATGGGTCAATATCCTTGTGCATATGCTCTAATATCACATTTTATCTCTAGTTTTAATCTTTAGAAGTGAGGCAAATGTGAAAAAATTAAAACTGGTTGATGGTTTTGGGGGGTTCTTGATGCTATCTATCAAGCATTAGATACCATTTTTTGACTTTGAGGCATAATGAGTCAATGTGCATCCTATTTAGGTTAAAATGTCGACTTTACCCTTAGAGCTATGGAATAAGCTTATGTTGAAAGAGTTTGGGCACAATATTGGGGTTTTTTATTAGTTTTGACGAGGATTCAAATAACTCTAATGTAACATCGAGTGCAACATGTAAATGATGGACTATGAAGAAACGAGAGTGGACAAAATAAAGCCATGACTATGTGGGAAGAAAAGTTGAGTTGACAAGTGTAAGGAGTACCATATCTTTGTAAGTATTTCTATAGAATAAATCCCAATCCCCGAAATGGAATTCTAATAATTAATAATGTGACACTCTACTAATTATCAATGTGATCATTAATGTGGGATGAAATTTCACAAGAGGGATATATTGTTATTTGTGTTGTGTGGCCATATAGTTTCCCAAATTTGTAAGTGTTGAGAGTAGCATGGTCTTCTAGGAATTTGGGACCTAAGGATTCTTATGGGGATAAAGGCTTTTAACCTTCTTATCTAATATCGAATGATATTTGGGAATATTAGGACTATGGGAGTCTTGTTCATGGTCTCCCTTCCTCTTACTCGTATTCTTAGCATGATCATCCCCATCATATTCTCCATCTCATGCAATTGTGTTTCCTATTCCATATGGGAAGAAGTATAATTTGATCCACAAATGCTACTCTAATTTCCTCTGTTTTTTTGGGTATTCTTGGTGTTGGGGTGTGTGGATAGGTTAAGAAAGAAGCATAGTAGTTTGGTTAACAATTTAAGCATAGTTGTAGAAGTACAAACATAAAACTCATAATCAATTGAACATTGAGTGGGGCATGTAAACAATGGACTATGAAGAAAAACATAATTGGTGAAGCAAAGTCATGATTGTGTGGGAAGAAAAGATAGTAGCAACAAAATCAAAGTCAAAATTGAAAGTAGAGGCAACCATCACTATCATCTTTTTCTCCCCATTCTTACATTTATCTGTGTTTGAACGAGACAATGATTGGTTTGATTCTCCCAAAAGCTCTTGACATTACAAAGAAAGGGAAAACAACAATGGGTATCCTAGTGTAAGGACATGTTGATTACCCAAGGAGGACTATCTTGCACCTCATTTGTAAAGGGTTTCCCTTCTTTTTCTAACCAAGCCAAGGTAAGAAAGACACATGTCATATTTCCTATTCCATGTGCCATATAGTTGAGTTGATGGGTGTAAGGAGTACCATAATTTTGTAACTATTTATGTAGATTATATATTAACCCCTAAAATGGTGCTAAAATGGTATTCTAGTAATTATTAATGTGGAAGAAAATCTCACAAGAGGGATATGCCATTATTAGTGTTGTGTGACCATATAGTTTCGAGATTTAGTGTATTACTTGTGCCTTGAATTGTGAACTGAAAAATAATTTGACAAAGTTTTGCAATAGTTTTAAAACATAATGATGAATTTCTCGAAAATTTTGGTGGCATTTTTCAATTAAAAATCAAAATGTTATATCTTTTGATGTAATTAGTTGCATGTTTGTACACTAACAATAAATAAGGGCTTTGTTTATAACCTCATTTGCAATATTATTTACTTGACTAGTATTTTGAGGATTGTTCCCTCCATTCAAAATATCATGGGCTTATTCTTCCTAATCTCCCAGATTTGTAAGAATTGAGAGTGGCATGTGTTGGACAGTTGGTTGTCATTGATGTCAACCCTTGGAGAAGTCCAGAAGACCTAGAGATCTGATGGAGTCAACCCTTGGAGAAGTTTGGAAGCCCCATAGAGATGTGGACGAGATCGTTGGATAGTTGGTTGTCATTTGTATGGTTGAGATTGTTGGTAAGTTGATTGATGTCATCCCTAGAAGAAGTTCGAGAGACGGGTGTAATTGACGAAGTCTACAAGAAGCCTCAAAGGTGTGGTTATGGAACTTGAAGTTGTTTAAGGAAATTGAATGTGAATGAAAGCGTAAATGTAGGTAACATACTCATGGATGGATAATTCTCGTTATGTCGTTTCCAACGGTAGGTGGTACGCCATGTGGTTCCTCACGNTTTTAAGTCGGTTGTATCCATCATGATTGTACCCGGATTACAAGTCTCGGCAGATTCTAAAGCGGCTATCCTCTGGGAAGGGCAGCTTTGGAGGATATCCAAAGCGGACATCGCACAAGGGATTTGAGACAAATCCTCCACCACAGAATAGTTTTGGGTGGCCCTTGCGTTTTGGTTGTGAGAAGCTTTCTTGAATGCACCTTTTAGGATGCGTGTCATTGTTTTGCCCAAAGTCTTCTCGATCTGGATAGGAAGAGATGGGATTTCAGCTTCTTTACCTTTCTCAGAGGTGCTTGGATTATTGTAGTCATGTACTCTAGTCGATATACAAGCATCACCTTTCATCAAATACACATTCGCGGATGTAGGATTGTTTGAAGACAGAGAGGGTCCTTGATTGCCCCCTTCCGTGCTTGTAGAGGCTTGGGTTAGGTTTTGCCCATGTTGAAATGGATTCGTTAACACAGCATGCTGCTGCTGTGACACAAACTTTTGGGCCTCTGCAAGCTGAGGGCACTGGTGGGTTGGATGGTCTTCCGCGCACAGGTTACACAGATACTTCGCCTTTCATTTCTCGGTGTTTCCCCTGCCAGCATTATTAGTGGGTTTATTATCCCCCTTACCCTTCTTACATTGTTTTTTCTTTCCGTCAGGCTACTGGGTGGCCTTCGGATTTGTCGATTGCACACTTTGTACATCCGACGTTTGGGTAGGGGGAGCAGCTGAAACAATAGTTTGACTGGCTGCTATGTGTTGTAATTGTTTTGTCAGTTGTTCAACAGGCTTTGTTTGTGCTGAACCTACAATACTATCGGCATGTGGTCCAGATCTCTGTCTGGTTTTATCAAGTATGGATCATGGTGCATCCAGCAAAATCTCGTACAGTAAACCAGACTGAGAATAAATTAGCTCAAGCTATTGAGCTCTCATGATGGCATCTTCTTCAGAAAACACTCCCGACATTGCGACATCTTTGGATAGTTGTGGGACCAAAGACTTAAGGAACCACTCAAGAAGGAACGCTGGTGGGACTGGTACCTTAATCAAAATCTTCCGGCGTCTCCATTCTCGGATGTGATCAGAAATATGGTCCGCTTTTGTCTGTTAGAAATTGGCTAGTAATTCGGTGTCGGCGTCGTATCTCACAGGTAATTCGAAATGGTCTAGGAACACCATTGCCAATTAGCCGAAGGAAGAATATCTCAAGCGGTCGAGCTCGATGTATCATTTCGCAACACTCCCAATGAGAGTGTGTTGAAACAATCGCAATTGTACGGAGTCATCTTTCAACGAATTAGATGAGCACCAAAGATGGAAGGTGGTCACATGATCCCCTAGATCTTCGTTAGGCTTGGCTTCAAACTTTGGTATTTCTGAAGGCAATTTTGTTGGCATAGGGGGCCAACGTGGATCGTGACAGATGGGGTCATTCAACAACCTTGTCAAGTCTGGAAAATGTAAGGTTGCCAAGAAAGGTAGTTTTAGTTGTTGTTGATGATAACCATGGAAAAAGGGGCCTAGCATTTGACTGGCACTAGGTTGCCAGGAAAAGTTGGGTTGTTGGCCGGGGTTCTGGTAAAAACCATGGTCATGACCAGCGTACGGATTTTGCATTTGAGAATACATCATTGCCTGATTCCCGAAATAGGACGTAGATGGTTGGGTGTGCATTACATTCATAGGACTTTGGGAAGGGTTGCCCCATGCCGATCCCATGGTAATAGGTATTGCACCTTGCTCGAGGTTCCATTGGTTGTGAAAAGAATTGCCCCAGATCGACATTCCTGACGAGGGAATTGATCCTTGCCAAGAATTCCAAGGTCTTGATGCGGAAAAAGTTAATGGGTTTGCCCCCTGTGCAGGAATAGTACCCTGCATAGGATTAGGTTGGCCATAACCGGGGTTAGCTGACGAAAAAGCATTGTTACTAAACGCACTGAACAAATAAAGCGGTGTTCACCTTACCGGCATATTATGAGAAGGTGGTCCTTGACTCCCTACTCCAAGTGAACTATGGTGTGTGTTTGGCCCGACGGATTGTTGGTGGGTACCGCCAAGCGAAGGGGACGAAGGAGGTATATGACCTCCCCCGTAAGGGAAAGCGTTAAAGGGAGTTGAAGTCCCACCCATGGGCCCTTGTAGAGGAGCGTTAGAGCTCCCTACCCCCAGACCTAAAGTCTGCAAAGTAGAGTAGGATAGTACATGGCTTGTACCTAATCTAGGCATCATGTATGAGAACGGAGGGCCTGTCGCACTCTGTGTGAAAGGAGTAGTGGCCGCCGCCAAAGACAAGATCAGACCACTACTCGAGGTAGAGGCAGTCAAGACCATGGTGGCTTAGACCGACGATCATGGGTTAGGAGGTGGAACACCCCCTGTGGTGACAGTCGTAGTGGGAATAGAAGAATTCCTAGAAGAAGTGGCAACATTTGTTTCCATTGTTGCGTGTGACATTGTCTGGCGCCCGTAAGGATAAATCTGTACGATGATGGGCACTGAAATATCATTGGTTGGAGTTTCGAGTGGACTGAGAGCTTCCGCTCCAAGGTCTGAAATAGTTGGTTCCTCCGGATGTTGGTTGGGCACAATTTCATGTGACTCGGTCGCCTCAAAAGACCCTTGTTGGTCGAGCTTTCGCCTTAGCGGTGGCGGGGGTGGCTCCAGTGTAACCGGCGGCAGGCCAAGAAGCCTTTGTGACCGGCAGAGTTCGTGATCCTCCACTATGTGAGAAGATCAAAGACACACTAGGGCTTTCTATTCGTTCAAAAACAACATACACTAGAAAAAAGACCCTACAAGATAAAACAAACAAATACTAAACTAGTTGGAAGAACAATTACAACAACCAACACTAGAGCAACTTACCGGTGAGAGTGAAACTCGAACGCGCAAGCACCCTCCAAGTATACTCAGCAAAGCGTGGCCCGATGTCTGTCCTATGTATCGCGGTATACCCCCGCAGTCACCTATGTATGTCCCTAAAAAAGATAGGCAACTAGGTTGCCAGCGTGCGAACAGTCACCAGGCGGGTACAGTCGACAGTCGGGTAGACCACAATGAGTAGGGTATCGAGACTGAAACCTGTCAAGGGTATCGAAAGCAAGTGGTCCGAAAGACAACTGAGGACCTCGAACGGATTCGAGACCAACGAAGCTCCGTGGAAAATGCAATCGACGGAATCCCAAGACAAGCCCTCTATATGTGTTCTCCACTACGATTGGTCCGTCTTTGGAGGGGTTATCTCTACTACCTTTCCACACACGACCTCATGTTTAGCCCCTGTGTTAGAGGGGTGTCTCGGATAACTTTCATGATACTGGACTTTTAACACTCCCTAGCACAGACTCTTATGTATGTTTTGCAGCCTTGAAGAGTTTCCTCTCCAACCTAAATCAAGGCTCTAGCCTAGACTAANTTTTAAGTCGGTTGTATCCATCATGATTGTACCCGGATTACAAGTCTCGGCAGATTCTAAAGCGGCTATCCTCTGGGAAGGGCAGCTTTGGAGGATATCCAAAGCGGACATCGCACAAGGGATTTGAGACAAATCCTCCACCACAGAATAGTTTTGGGTGGCCCTTGCGTTTTGGTTGTGAGAAGCTTTCTTGAATGCACCTTTTAGGATGCGTGTCATTGTTTTGCCCAAAGTCTTCTCGATCTGGATAGGAAGAGATGGGATTTCAGCTTCTTTACCTTTCTCAGAGGTGCTTGGATTATTGTAGTCATGTACTCTAGTCGATATACAAGCATCACCTTTCATCAAATACACATTCGCGGATGTAGGATTGTTTGAAGACAGAGAGGGTCCTTGATTGCCCCCTTCCGTGCTTGTAGAGGCTTGGGTTAGGTTTTGCCCATGTTGAAATGGATTCGTTAACACAGCATGCTGCTGCTGTGACACAAACTTTTGGGCCTCTGCAAGCTGAGGGCACTGGTGGGTTGGATGGTCTTCCGCGCACAGGTTACACAGATACTTCGCCTTTCATTTCTCGGTGTTTCCCCTGCCAGCATTATTAGTGGGTTTATTATCCCCCTTACCCTTCTTACATTGTTTTTTCTTTCCATCAGGCTACTGGGTGGCCTTCGGATTTGTCGATTGCACACTTTGTACATCTGACGTTTGGGTAGGGGGAGCAGCTGAAACAATAGTTTGACTGGCTGCTATGTGTTGTAATTGTTTTGTCAGTTGTTCAACAGGCTTTGTTTGTGCTGAACATACAATACTATCGGCATGTGGTCCAGATCTCTGTCTGGTTTTATCAAGTATGGATCATGGTGCATCCGGCAAAATCTCGTACAGTAAACCAGACTGAGAATAAATTAGCTCAAGCTATTGAGCTCTCATGATGGCATCTTCTTCAGAAAACACTCCCGACGTTGTGACATCTTTGGATAGTTGTGGGACCAAAGACTTAAGGAACCACTCAAGAAGGAACGCTGGTGGGACTGGTACCTTAATCAAAATCTTCCGGCGTCTCCATTCTCGGATGTGATCAGAAATATGGTCCGCTTTTGTCTGTTAGAAATTGGCTAGTAATTCGGTGTCGGCGTCGTATCTCACAGGTAATTCGAAATGGTCTAGGAACACCATTGCCAATTAGCCGAAGGAAGAATATCTCAAGCGGTCGAGCTCGATGTATCATTTCGCAACACTCCCAATGAGAGTGTGTTGAAACAATCGCAATTGTACGGAGTCATCTTTCAACGAATTAGATGAGCACCAAAGATGGAAGGTGGTCACATGATCCCCTAGATCTTCGTTAGGCTTGGCTTCAAACTTTGGTATTTCTGAAGGCAATTTTGTTGGCATAGGGGGCCAACGTGGATCGTGACAGATGGGGTCATTCAACAACCTTGTCAAGTCTGGAAAATGTAAGGTTGCCAAGAAAGGTAGTTTTAGTTGTTGTTGATGATAACCATGGAAAAAGGGGCCTAGCATTTGACTGGCACTAGGTTGCCAGGAAAAGTTGGGTTGTTGGCCGGGGTTCTGGTAAAAACCATGGTCATGACCAGCGTACGGATTTTGCATTTGAGAATACATCATTGCCTGATTCCCGAAATAGGACGTAGATGGTTGGGTGTGCATTACATTCATAGGACTTTGGGAAGGGTTGCCCCATGCCGATCCCATGGTAATAGGTATTGCACCTTGCTCGAGGTTCCATTGGTTGTGAAAAGAATTGCCCCAGATCGACATTCCTGACGAGGGAATTGATCCTTGCCAAGAATTCCAAGGTCTTGATGCGGAAAAAGTTAATGGGTTTGCCCCCTGTGCAGGAATAGTACCCTGCATAGGATTAGGTTGGCCATAACCGGGGTTAGCTGACGAAAAAGCATTGTTACTAAACGCACTGAACAAATAAAGCGGTGTTCACCTTACCGGCATATTATGAGAAGGTGGTCCTTGACTCCCTACTCCAAGTGAACTATGGTGTGTGTTTGGCCCGACGGATTGTTGGTGGGTACCGCCAAGCGAAGGGGACGAAGGAGGTATATGACCTCCCCCGTAAGGGAAAGCGTTAAAGGGAGTTGAAGTCCCACCCATGGGCCCTTGTAGAGGAGCGTTAGAGCTCCCTACCCCCAGACCTAAAGTCTGCAAAGTAGAGTAGGATAGTACATGGCTTGTACCTAATCTAGGCATCATGTATGAGAACGGAGGGCCTGTCGCACTCTGTGTGAAAGGAGTAGTGGCCGCCGCCAAAGACAAGATCAGACCACTACTCGAGGTAGAGGCAGTCAAGACCATGGTGGCTTAGACCGACGATCATGGGTTAGGAGGTGGAACACCCCCTGTGGTGACAGTCGTAGTGGGAATAGAAGAATTCCTAGAAGAAGTGGCAACATTTGTTTCCATTGTTGCGTGTGACATTGTCTGGCGCCCGTAAGGATAAATCTGTACGATGATGGGCACTGAAATATCATTGGTTGGAGTTTCGAGTGGACTGAGAGCTTCCGCTCCAAGGTCTGAAATAGTTGGTTCCTCCGGATGTTGGTTGGGCACAATTTCATGTGACTCGGTCGCCTCAAAAGACCCTTGTTGGTCGAGCTTTCGCCTTAGCGGTGGCGGGGGTGGCTCCAGTGTAACCGGCGGCAGGCCAAGAAGCCTTTGTGACCGGCAGAGTTCGTGATCCTCCACTATGTGAGAAGATCAAAGACACACTAGGGCTTTCTATTCGTTCAAAAACAACATACACTAGAAAAAAGACCCTACAAGATAAAACAAACAAATACTAAACTAGTTGGAAGAACAATTACAACAACCAACACTAGAGCAACTTACCGGTGAGAGTGAAACTCGAACGCGCAAGCACCCTCCAAGTATACTCAGCAAAGCGTGGCCCGATGTCTGTCCTATGTATCGCGGTATACCCCCGCAGTCACCTATGTATGTCCCTAAAAAAGATAGGCAACTAGGTTGCCAGCGTGCGAACAGTCACCAGGCGGGTACAGTCGACAGTCGGGTAGACCACAATGAGTAGGGTATCGAGACTGAAACCTGTCAAGGGTATCGAAAGCAAGTGGTCCGAAAGACAACTGAGGACCTCGAACGGATTCGAGACCAACGAAGCTCCGTGGAAAATGCAATCGACGGAATCCCAAGACAAGCCCTCTATATGTGTTCTCCACTACGATTGGTCCGTCTTTGGAGGGGTTATCTCTACTACCTTTCCACACACGACCTCATGTTTAGCCCCTGTGTTAGAGGGGTGTCTCGGATAACTTTCATGATACTGGACTTTTAACACTCCCTAGCACAGACTCTTATGTATGTTTTGCAGCCTTGAAGAGTTTCCTCTCCAACCTAAATCAAGGCTCTAGCCTAGACTAA
>JZKD02S1953230.1:29026-47859 GCA_000966675.3 Picea glauca
TTTTGAGGCTTTAATTGTCATATATTTTCTTGTTTCGGGCAGTTTTAACATTGTTTTGCATATACACAACCTTGACAACAATTCACTAGCTCATAAGACCTTTCTCAATTGGCCTTGACCTATAGGGGAATTATTCAATTTCTTTGCTTCTCCCATCACAATCCCCCTAGGGTCACCAGGAAGCCTCCCTTGTGTTGGACTTGTCTTTCACTAAAATGAGGGGGACATATATTGAGGTGACAATGATAGGTGTTCCCAGTTGTGTCACATATTTGTGGCTTGGTTTGGGCTTTGCCCAAACTACAAACTATGTGATAGCATTTTTTGCGTCATTTTCAGGGAATATCTTGAATCTTTTTTGACCCATAACGACATTTGGCAAGTCTATCCCAAAGCCTTTTCTTTAGCTTACCCGACGACTCCATTTGAGGGAAGTTCCCTTTTATATTTTGAGATTTTTGTAAAGTTCATCTGGAGACTCCATTGATGTATCAC
This sequence comes from Picea glauca, assembly GCA_000966675.3. Lineage (NCBI taxonomy): Eukaryota > Viridiplantae > Streptophyta > Pinopsida > Pinales > Pinaceae > Picea > Picea glauca. Next base: position 29,522 of record JZKD02S1953230.1, read on the forward strand.
GGAATAATATTTGTATCCAACCAAATACCCGCCATGGTAGTGGGATGACATCCCAAAATTTGATAGTGATCCATTTTCAGATGTTTCACACATTGTCAAATTTACCAACTACAGTGGTTGGCGTGACGTGACCCAAGATGATGTTCTGATGAAATTGTTCTTGTTGTCTCTAGATAAGAAAAAATGGGATTTGATCAAGCATACTCGCATACCAAAGCCCTTTTCTTCTACAACCATCTTCATCCGATAATTTCTCAATCATTGTGGACCAAAATCCCTATAGTTTAAAGATATTATTCAGGACCTTGAGGATGCTTTTTGGGAAGAAATACTTCCATTGAATCCAATTGAGAATATGAGGGAAAATTCTTCTTTACCCATTGAAAAACTTGGAAATACAGTCAAGGAATAAGAAGTTAAGGACAATTAGGAAGAGGTGAAATCTATTAGGAATGATCTGGTTGAAATCCTTGACAACCAAGCCTTCAAAGACAATGTTGAAGATATGCTTGATGAAGATGAAGTTTTCCATCTTTACTTTCCTCCTGGAGTGATTAGTACCAAGAAAAGGGCTTATGAAGAGGGTTATCAACCCCTTGAAGGACAACATGAGTTACCTCGTGAATGTACTGAATTCTTTGATGAAACACATCTTGTTCAAGACTTAATCCATGAAGAGACTCATTATGAATATGAAGTGATGGTGTCTTATATTCCATTTGATGAATACATTCAGGCCTCCATTCCTCCCACACATCAAGAAGAGAACAACGTAAGTTATAATCCTTTTGAAAATTTTGATGGTACTTTATTCTATTATTTTGGAAGTGAAGAAGTGCTAGAGGAACCCTTGGATGCAATAGACCCTTCAAGTAATAATGTGATTGAGAACACCAATGATTGCATACATATTGGGAGGTGTGGAAGGAATTTGGTTGTTTTGGTTTTGATGAAGATCTTATTTATGACAATGAGGAAAACTTATGGATAAGGAATGCATAAGTATTTCCTTTGGAAGGTTGCTCCTCATACATGGAAAATCAAGATAATTGGCAGCCTAGTGATAATATGATCACATACATTTTTCATCCACTTGGGGATGGCTTGTTGCAGTGCACTTATGTTGAATCCCAACCCTACCTTGGGGATTACCCTTTTGAGGACTCAGAACTATTATTTGATGAAGGTTCTCAACCATCTTTGTGCTTGAATTTTGATGGACATGAGGACATGGTCAACCCAAAACAATCAGAGACTCATAATACCGAGAAGTAGTATTCTCATCTTGAGGCATTTTACAAGTATTTGCAGATGAAAAGGCAACAATTTTTCAGTAGCAGGAGGATTTCTTTCTCCAGACATGAGATTGTCCCTTACCTTTATTCTTATTTAGTAAGCCATGGAATTTTCTTCCGATCTCTCCTCTCCTCTTAGTCTTGAGGAAGAAGTGGTCATTTTAATAAGGAATAAGATGAGTCATCATCTATATGTGGCATCCATATTCAGAGATGGGTGGATCATGCGTGTGGCTATTCTTTCCAGTGGGTTTTTCTCCCTCCCACCCATCTCCATGAGTTGCTTCCTATGACTGATCATATGCTTATTTATGTTCATGATTATTATATGCTTGAAATATCTTTGTTGTATTATGTAATTAAGCATAGGGGTAGATGACCAGTTGGTTGCATTGGTTGTACGATTTCACCTGACATCTTTACGACTTAATTTCTACTGGCCTTGGGCCTCAATTAAGTAGGTAGGTCATTTTCTTTCTTGCATTTTCATTTGTGTGGTCATCATAGTTTAGTTGCATTTGCTTTCATGATTTGATTTACATCATGTTTATTTTCATTTATGCATATCTTTTGTGGTACATTTGCTTGAATCACATTACATGTTAGTTAGAATTTTTCAAAAAAATGATTTTTTTTCTTTTAAGGAATAGTTGAAATTTTGAAGTTTTGATTATATGAACAAAGGGTGAGCAAGCCACCCCTTGATGCGTTAATATTTTTCTTTAGTATGTGTAGGAACAGGTCTTACCATGATATGTTGAGGTTCTCATGTACTCTACCGTGAGCACATGTCCCTATGTAGGAGCCAAATGTTACCCCCAGGCTAGGGGTAACTAAGGAGATGATGTCTCAAGGCGCGCAGGTTAAAGATATGGAATGGTGAGAGCCAAATGAGTGGGTAGAGCCCCTCTTCTTACCATACATCATCATTGATCGAAAACAACACCATCTATCACACCATCTTGGCCCACAAAGGATAACATGTCTTGCTTCATGAGGTAACAATTTCATTCTTGTGGTAAGTGTTGTTTTAATAATTGAAGCATTTGAACATGTTTCAAAGAATCCTTTCTCGATTATGAAAACATTTTCGTGGAAATCATACCTTTTTCCTCATTTCACCTTGGTGGTTCACATGGTTTCCTAGTAAGTGGGTCACCCTTAGGAAAAGGGTTTCTACTAGGGGTCTCATTGAGGGGTCATCGTACCACTCCCATCCATTCTTACCACTTTTCATGCTTCTTTCCCTCTGTTTCCTCTTCTTTTGGGTTTTTGGGCTTATTAACTCCAAGAAGAGCTTGTACCTCATTTCATGGGAAGAAGGGGCTAAAGGCCCANTTTTGAGGCTTTAATTGTCATATATTTTCTTGTTTCGGGCAGTTTTAACATTGTTTTGCATATACACAACCTTGACAACAATTCACTAGCTCATAAGACCTTTCTCAATTGGCCTTGACCTATAGGGGAATTATTCAATTTCTTTGCTTCTCCCATCACAATCCCCCTAGGGTCACCAGGAAGCCTCCCTTGTGTTGGACTTGTCTTTCACTAAAATGAGGGGGACATATATTGAGGTGACAATGATAGGTGTTCCCAGTTGTGTCACATATTTGTGGCTTGGTTTGGGCTTTGCCCAAACTACAAACTATGTGATAGCATTTTTTGCGTCATTTTCAGGGAATATCTTGAATCTTTTTTGACCCATAACGACATTTGGCAAGTCTATCCCAAAGCCTTTTCTTTAGCTTACCCGACGACTCCATTTGAGGGAAGTTCCCTTTTATATTTTGAGATTTTTGTAAAGTTCATCTGGAGACTCCATTGATGTATCACGGAATAATATTTGTATCCAACCAAATACCCGCCATGGTAGTGGGATGACATCCCAAAATTTGATAGTGATCCATTTTCAGATGTTTCACACATTGTCAAATTTACCAACTACAGTGGTTGGCGTGACGTGACCCAAGATGATGTTCTGATGAAATTGTTCTTGTTGTCTCTAGATAAGAAAAAATGGGATTTGATCAAGCATACTCGCATACCAAAGCCCTTTTCTTCTACAACCATCTTCATCCGATAATTTCTCAATCATTGTGGACCAAAATCCCTATAGTTTAAAGATATTATTCAGGACCTTGAGGATGCTTTTTGGGAAGAAATACTTCCATTGAATCCAATTGAGAATATGAGGGAAAATTCTTCTTTACCCATTGAAAAACTTGGAAATACAGTCAAGGAATAAGAAGTTAAGGACAATTAGGAAGAGGTGAAATCTATTAGGAATGATCTGGTTGAAATCCTTGACAACCAAGCCTTCAAAGACAATGTTGAAGATATGCTTGATGAAGATGAAGTTTTCCATCTTTACTTTCCTCCTGGAGTGATTAGTACCAAGAAAAGGGCTTATGAAGAGGGTTATCAACCCCTTGAAGGACAACATGAGTTACCTCGTGAATGTACTGAATTCTTTGATGAAACACATCTTGTTCAAGACTTAATCCATGAAGAGACTCATTATGAATATGAAGTGATGGTGTCTTATATTCCATTTGATGAATACATTCAGGCCTCCATTCCTCCCACACATCAAGAAGAGAACAACGTAAGTTATAATCCTTTTGAAAATTTTGATGGTACTTTATTCTATTATTTTGGAAGTGAAGAAGTGCTAGAGGAACCCTTGGATGCAATAGACCCTTCAAGTAATAATGTGATTGAGAACACCAATGATTGCATACATATTGGGAGGTGTGGAAGGAATTTGGTTGTTTTGGTTTTGATGAAGATCTTATTTATGACAATGAGGAAAACTTATGGATAAGGAATGCATAAGTATTTCCTTTGGAAGGTTGCTCCTCATACATGGAAAATCAAGATAATTGGCAGCCTAGTGATAATATGATCACATACATTTTTCATCCACTTGGGGATGGCTTGTTGCAGTGCACTTATGTTGAATCCCAACCCTACCTTGGGGATTACCCTTTTGAGGACTCAGAACTATTATTTGATGAAGGTTCTCAACCATCTTTGTGCTTGAATTTTGATGGACATGAGGACATGGTCAACCCAAAACAATCAGAGACTCATAATACCGAGAAGTAGTATTCTCATCTTGAGGCATTTTACAAGTATTTGCAGATGAAAAGGCAACAATTTTTCAGTAGCAGGAGGATTTCTTTCTCCAGACATGAGATTGTCCCTTACCTTTATTCTTATTTAGTAAGCCATGGAATTTTCTTCCGATCTCTCCTCTCCTCTTAGTCTTGAGGAAGAAGTGGTCATTTTAATAAGGAATAAGATGAGTCATCATCTATATGTGGCATCCATATTCAGAGATGGGTGGATCATGCGTGTGGCTATTCTTTCCAGTGGGTTTTTCTCCCTCCCACCCATCTCCATGAGTTGCTTCCTATGACTGATCATATGCTTATTTATGTTCATGATTATTATATGCTTGAATTATCTTTGTTGTATTATGTAATTAAGCACAGGGGGAGATACATGGATGAGATGACCAGTTGGTTGCATTGGTTGTACGATTTCACCTGACATCTTTACGACTTAATTTCTACTGGCCTTGGGCCCCAATTAAGTAGGTAGGTCATTTTCTTTCTTGCATTTTCATTTTTGTGGTCATCATAGTTTAGTTGCATTTGCTTTCATGATTTGATTTACATCATGTTTATTTTCATTTATGCAAATATTTTGTGGTACATTTGCTTGAATCACATTACATGTTAGTTAGAATTTTTCAAAAAAATGATTTTTTTTCTTTTATGGAATAGTTGAAATTTTGAAGTTTTGATTATATGAACAAAGGGTGAGAAAGCCACCCCTTGATGCGTTAATATTTTGCTTTAGTATGTGTACGAACAGGTCTTACCATGAGATGTTGAGGTTCTCATGTACTCTACCGTGAGCACATGTCCCTATGTAGGAGCCAAATGTTACCCCCAGACTAGGGGTAACTAAGGAGATGATGTCTCAAGTCTCGCAGGTTAAAGATATGGAATGGCGAGAGCCAAATGAGTGGGTACAACCCCTCTTCTTACCACACATCACCATTGATCGACAACAACACCGTCTATCACACCATCTTGGCCCACAAAGGATAACATGTCTTTCTTCATGAGGTAACAATTCCATTCTTGTGGTAAGTGTTGTTTTAATAATTGAAGCATTTGAACATGTTTCAAAGAATCCTTTCTCGATTATGAAAACATTTTCGTGGAAATTATACCTTTTTCCTCATTTCACCTTGGTGGTTCACATGGTTTCCTAGTAAGTGGGTCACCCTTAGGAAAACGGTTTCTACTAGGGGTCTCATTGAGGGGTCATCGTACCACTCCCATCCATACTTACCACTTTTCATGCTTCTTTCCCTCTGTTTCCTCTTCTTTTGGGTTTTTGGGCTTATTAACTCCAAGAAGAGCTTGTACCTCATTTCATGGGAAGAAGGGGCTAAAGGCCCATAGGTGTTGTAGCTATAAAAATATAAAATCCATAACTTGTCCTCTAGATGCTTGCCTAAAGGTCCTGAGAGCAATGAGACGCTCCTCCATAAAAAAAATCAAGGACCTTTGAAAAAGAAAACACATAATTAATAAATGTCTCGCTTGTTGAGAGAATGCATTTGCAATAACTTTTACTTTCCTTACACATGGTACTCAATGTATTCTTATCTCCAAGTGGCATTGTGATGCTCCTTACTTTCCATTACACATAACACTCAATGTTTTGGACCATAATAAATTAACAACAATAAAGGGCTTAGAAAAATGTTGCATTGAAAACGAGGATGCAACACACCCTCCACAAAGGCACCCATAAATGAGACAATATGATCTCTTGTATGTCAAGAAACCCCATGCCCAAAATTCATACCCCCATCCACCTCATACTCTTTTACATGACTTAGAGAGGGTATTCTTGGGAAACACTCCTTGACTTTGGGATTGATATACCCAATTGGGCACCATGACAACCCTCCCAATCTTAAATTTGGCAAATTTTATAAGGTCTTTGACCATTTTTTTAGTTTGAAAAGGGGGGATTTAATGCACATGTTCGGGTGGTTCTTTTATTAAATATGGATTACTTGGCATGATACATGTGACTTGTGGACCCTTGGAGGGCATACTTGTTTGTCTTTGCAGGACCTTGTCAAGTGGAAATCCATTCCATGGAGGAATTGTGCCATTTTGACCTTCATGGGGGTTGAGAACCCCAAGGATGGATGCCATACCCCACAGGATGGGCAGAGGACCCCAGAGCCATTATACACTTGAGATGATGAATGTTTCCTATGGAGGCACTTGGACAACATTAGGTGATGACACCACATCCCCTTGCACTTGGATGTTGTCCTTTGAAGGCGCAGGATGACACCTTCTAAGCCTTGACGTCATGTGGAGGCTAGGGTTTGATGGACTCGATGGTTCATGAAGAGAGGTGATATGTTTTGAAGGAGTAAGTTACACGATGTGACACTCTAACACATGAGAGAGTGACACATGGACTTTGGAGGCCCAACGACTTGCATCTAGAGGCTTAGCATCTCACTTTCTTGGGTCTAGCATCACCCTTTTAGGACATGATGTCACCCTTCTAAGGGATTGAGTTTATATAATTTTTATTTTTTAAGTTGTAAAGGAAAATAAATAGGGTCGGCCTCCTTTTAATTTTTTGTTGACATTTTATGTGGAAAAAATTGGTTTGGATGACCTCATATAAATAGAGGTCATCTCAATTTCATTTTAGACACAACTCACTTGAGAATTACATAATTCTTGGCTGAAATTTTCGCCCTATTTGACAAATTCCCTCTATCTTGTCTCTTGTGCAATTGGATGCTTCACTTTTCTATTGGTTGAAAGAAGGCTAGTGACTTCTCTTGATGCTTTATTCTTGGCAATTGTGGTGGAATAYCTTGACAAGTAACGGTTTTTCATGCTATCTCTTGGATTAGGTAAGAAATTTATGCAATTGTATGTTTTTCTTCTTGATTTCAAGGTTATTTTTTCAAACCCTTGGAGTATAAGGGRATAAACCCTCCATCAAGGATCTATATTTTGTTGTCATTGAAAAGGCTATTACAAAGGTTGTTGCAAGGAGTAAAAGGGCTTACACCCTTGTAGATTTACCTTCCTAAGGTTTGTTTTTTGTAGGGAGTAAAAGGGATTACACCCCTAGAGGAGTAAAAAACTTTATCTCATAAATAGGAGACTTCATAACCCAATAGATAAGGCACTAATATTTTTGCATTGGAGATTGAATATTGTGCATTGGTAAACGTAATTTCAAGGGGATTGAATTATTCAAGTTTGAAATTTAATTCTACATGATTTAAGTTATATTGTGCCCTAAGGGCATCTTGTTTATCCAAGTGATATAGCTGTTTTAATAAACATTTATCTACAACCAATAGGGTTGCAACAAAATCACTCTCTTTCACTCTCTTACTCACTTTTCTACCGCTTAAAATTCACTTGTAAGGCTTGGTAATTTTCTATTGATTATAAGCTATTGTTTGGGTGGTTTACCTGTTGATTTTAGTGGCTAGAACTTGCTTTTGTAGAAAAAGTTTGCTACAACCATAAGGCTATTACAAAATCTTGTTGATAACACTTGATAACATCCCTCTTTTGCTATCAAATTCTTGGCTTAATTATTATGAAATTGTCTACTTGTTTATAGCTTTATTATTATTATTATTATACCTATAGGGGAATTCTTCAAGCTCTTTTATTCTCCCATCACAATCCCCCTAGGGTCACGGGGAAGCCTCCCTTGTGTTGGAATTGTCCTTCACTAAAACGGGGGGGGCATCTATTGAGGTGACAGTGATAGTTGTTCCCAATTGTGTCACACATTTGTGGCTTGGGTTGGGATTTTCCCAAATTACAAATTGTGAGATAACAATACCTTCTTCAACCTTGACTGGATTGATATGTCGATGCTTTGGGGGTTTTGTTGGTCAACTCTGAACAAACCCTGGGTATAAACCCCCCGTCGTTAAGAAGGATGCATGCAAGCGTGAAATGATCCAACGCTATGTCGATGTGTTGCATCATCCATTTGTTCTTTGTATATTGCATGCATTTTGTGGTGTGCATGCATGGATGTTGCACACCACACACTATGCTCCATAAAATTTCTTACCACACCAAACCATATATTGCAATAAACTAGCACATTCATACTCAAATCACCGGTGCACTTAGAATGATACAAAGCGTTATAGGGTGTGGCGTGTAAAATCACTATTATGTAGTGCACAAATATACAAAGGGTTGCATTGGTGACATTTTTTTTTCAAAGAAATGAAAAAAAAGAGGTAAAACAAACTAAATTGGAAAACTGAAATTGTGAAAATGTAATTTAAGACATAGAAAATAAATTACTTAGTCTCAACTCCACCGTAGGGATGTGGTTATAGCAAAAATAAAAGACTCAATTCGATGGGGTTTTGAAAAAATCACGAATGAACTAGAAGTCAATGTGGATTAAGTTTGATGGTGAAATCTAATCACAATCAAGTGCTCATAGGGGAAAAAAGAGTATTAGTGGTTGAAGGCATTGGAAGCACTAGTGGATACTAAATATAAAAAATCAGTTTAGTAATTTTTTTTATTTTATTTTACCCAATCATTGTGTGGGCCTAATGGTTAAGAATATGTGTTTCCTCTTAAGAGGTCACAGGTTCAAATCCAGAGGGGGGTAGGGTATGTATACCTTCATAGACTTTACCAGTCAAATCGTTGGGCGGAGGGGGGTCCCTTGTCCCACAAACAAGGAGGTCTCATACACCAAATTTGGTGTGTTGGCTTGGCCGTGACCTTAAAAATAGATTATTATTATTATTATTATTATCTCGACGCATAAGTGTGGTTATATAATGAACAATAAGCAATTTCTTAAAAAATATTCAAATCTACTATGATGCACTTGATAAGGTTACACATCAAGGAGTATATATGTTTTGTAAGCCTCATAGACTAAATTTTGAAATAGGATTTTCATTTAACCCTAAAGTAGTGTGCCTTCTATAAAGACACACTAATGCAATTATAATTTTAAAGCACACCACATGAAAATTTTTTTAAAGATAACATGTTTTACAAAACATCAACACGCTTTGGTATTTTTATTAATTTAACACGCTTTGGTATTTTTATTAATTTAACCTGATTGCAGTGTGCCTACTATTATTGTGCACCAACACACTTATATGGCTATGGCACACCAATAACCATTTTTTCCAAAATTGTTAACCCTAGCATGGTGGGCATGGTATTTCCTGCATGAGTACATCTAGGTTTAGTAAGCATCACATAATTTTTTTAAATAGAACTTTTTACAAATTTTAGGTTATTTTATTTAACCCTAAAGTAAAGTAGTGCCCGTGTACAAAGATGCAACATTGTGGTTGTATGTGATAATGAGCACCAATGCATTTATATGTTTAGCATGCATTATGTGGCATGTTTATTTTAAATATCATGTTTTATAAAAATTGAGTACATGAGGCCATTTTTTGAATTGTCATGGCACATTTAGAGGTATAAGCACATCGATGTATATGTTATCATAGAGCATTAATGGACCTGACTATTTTTAGGCATGCTAAGTAGAAAACCTTTATCCACCTACCTCTACCCACCTAACTACACTCTGTATGGGACCCTCACGAACTTCTAATTGAAGAAATGTAAGAGAAAACCTTGATCTCAAATTTGGGCTAATTTTCAAAGTGATTGAATATTAAATACAATCGACTATATTTGATAAATACTCAAGCAAGGTTTAGTTGACTTTTAATTGATTGGCATGTGATTCAACTTTCAATCAATTTGTGTGTAGGTTAAATCATAGCTGATCGATTTTTAAGTTGAATTGCAATCAACTATATGTGAGTTGACTTAATGTATAAGTCAAATTGCAATTGACTAGTTTGTAAATTGAATTGTAGTTAGTTAGTTAGTTAAAAAAATTAGTTTAGTTTGAATAGTATGGAATTCAACCTTCCTTTGGATTTGTGTTCAACTCTTAAGTTAATGTTGATATTTTACTTTCGTTTATTGTAACTTATATTTTATTTTCATTAATTAAATGTAATATTAAAAGTTAAAATGGAACTTCCATTTCAAGTTATTTGGTAATGCATTTAGATCCATAAGTCTCACTTGGAGAATGTAGAATTTGATATATTTTTTTAGCTTATAACAAACTTAATAATTTTAAGTATTCCAACATTTCACCATCATGCAAACATAACCTTAGAAATTAAACCTTCCCTTCTACACACCTTGATTTGGATATTGTAAGTTTGTGGAAATGAAACTTAGGAGTTGAACACTAGTAAAGGAAGAATCAAGAAATGCTTGAGAAAGCACATGTTGGTAATGAGCTTAGCCACCTAGTTACTAAACAAGTTTCAATTTAATAGGTTCATTGAATGGGTTTGGTATTCAACAATGTGTGCTAGATGACTCAATAGAAAACAACATGACTTGGAAAATCAAACTAAATAAATGAAAATTAGTAAAATATTAATAGAGATTAATTATCCTTTAAACGAAAAAATGTTCTAAATTGGTTGTGTATAAATAGGGTGCATGGGTCAATTAGATCTATCTTGGGAAATTAAGAGGAGAACTTGTTATCCTCCCCACCCAAGTTCAAATCACACTTATGACATGTTTTCCCCTCGTGGGTTGATTGGGGTTGTCAAGTACCATCAATCTCACTCTTGCTTAAGAGCTTGAGGGTGGGATGAGATGTTTCCAAACATTATTAATCTCAAGCAGTTAGCTCAATGATATTGTCACCAATATTGTTGGGCATTTAACTAGTTTCACGCTAGTAGGTGCTTGTTTTGAATCCCCTTAGTTGAGGTGCACTAGTCTATGCCAACAAGTTGACTAGGGATGCTATCCAAGAATGTGGAGAATCATCCCTTGGGTTTCTCCACAAGGTTTTCCTTGGAAAAAAAAGTAGGATGTATGGATTGCAAGCCCCACACTGAGCATTCAATTGAGGTCTAACTATTATATAATTAGGGATTTTCTATTGCACGGATTCTTGTTTGGGAAAATCCCAACCCAAGCCACAAGTGTGTGACACAACTAGGAACACCTATCATTTTCACCTCAATAGATTTCCCCCTCGTTTTAGGGAAGGATAAATCCAACACAAGGGAGGCTTCTCGGATGACCCTAGGGGTATTGTGATGGACGATGGAAAGTGATCGAAGAGTGCCCCTATAGGTCAAGGTCAAATATGGAAAAGATGCTTGAGAAATAGTCTTATGAGGTGGTAATTGGTTGCCAAGATAGTGTACCTGCAAAAAAATGTTAGACCTACCTAGAACAAGACAATAAAATCCTTAAAACCAATGGGGAATTAGAAAGAAACCTTTATGTAAAAAATTGCAGCAGTATGGAAATATATCAGCAACAAATAAGTTATGACAGTTGCAAATTATAGCATCAAAGTCAAGTGTGTGATGTTCGAAAAAAAAAGCTAACAATTAGTAGACATTCTTCCAATGATAAAATCAAGACTTTGATAGCAAAGAGGGAAGTTATTTAAGTGTTATCAACAATATTGTATAACATCCCTATGGCTATAGAAAAAAAATTCTACAACATAAAATTCTAGCCACTAAAATCAACAAGTAAACCACCCAAACAAAAGCTTATAATCAATAGAACAATTATCAAGGCTTACAAGTAAATTTCAACGGTATAAGGGTGAGTAAAAGGGTGAAAGAGAGTGTTTTTTTCTGCTCTATTGGTTGTAGCTAAAATTTTATTGCAGAAACTAGATTACTTGGTTAATCAAGATGCCCTTAGGGAACAACAAAGCTTAAAGCACGTAGAATTAAATTTCAAACTTGAACAATTCAATCTCTTTGGTATTACATTTACTAATGCATAATATTCAATCTCCAATGAAAAAATATTAGTGCCTTTTCTATTGGGTTATGGGGTCTCTTGTTTATGAGCTAGGGTTTATTACTCCTCTAGGAGTGTAAGCTCTTTTATTCCCTAGAGGAAACAAACCTTAGCAAGGTAAATCTACAAGGGTGTAAGCCCTTTTACTCCTTGTAGAACCTTTGCAAATAGATTTTTAAATAACAATGATAGATATTGATGGAGGGTGTATGCCCTTATACTCCTCCAAGAGTTTGACAAAACAACCTTGAGATCAAGAAGAAAACCATATAATTTCATCAATTTCTTACCTAATCCAAGAGATAGCACGAAAAACCCTTACTTATCAAGACAATTCCACCACAATTGAAAATAAACAAGAACCAAGAGAAGTTGTTATCCTTCCTTCACCAATAGACAAGTAAAAGCGTCCAAAAGCACAAGAGACAAGATGGAGTGAATTTCCCCGAGTAGGGTGAAAATTTAAGCCAAAAATGTATGTAATTCTCAAGTGAGTTGATAATAAAATGAAAGTGAGGTGACCTTTATTTATATGAAGTCACATAAACCTATTTGTCCACTTAAAATGTCAACAAAAAAATATAAAGAGGAATGGCCCCCACCTCCCTTTTGTCTTTACAACTTTAAAATATAAAATCACATTAAGTAAATCCCTTAGAAGGGTGACGTCACTCCCTAAAGGGTGATGTTAGGCCTCAAAAGTGAGATGTTGAACCTTTATATGCAATTCATTGGGACTCGAAAGGCCATGTATCCATCTCTCATGCTTTGGAGGGTCATATCATGCATCTTCATTCTTAAAACCACATCATCTTTCTTTTGTAACCATGAAGCCCATCAAAACCGTAGCCTTCAACATGATGCCAAGGCTTAGAAGGTGACTTCTTGGGCCTCCAAAGGCCAACAACTAATGTTGTCCAAGTGCCTCCAAAGGAACTTTTCATCATCTCAAGTGTGCAATGGCTTTGGGGTCCTCTGCCCATCCCGTGGGGTATGTCATCCATCCTTGGGGTTTTCAACCCCCCATGAAGGTAAAAATGGCATAGTCCCTCTATGGAATAGCTTACACCTGGAAAGGCCATGCAAAGAAAAATAAGTACACCCTCAAAGGTTCCACAAGTCACATGTATCATGCCAACTAATCCATATTTAATAAAAGAACCACCCAAGCATGTGCATTAAATCCCCCCTTTTCAAACTAAACAAATGCTCAAATACCTTATACAATTTTCCAAATTTAGGTATGTAAGGGTTGTCATGGTGCTCTATTGAGTAGATCAATCCCCAATTCAAGGAGTGTTTGCCAAGGAGACCCTCTCTAAGTCATGTAAAATAGTATGAGGTGGATGGGGGTATGAATTTTGGGCATGGGGATTCTTGACATATAAAGGATCATATTGTCTCATTTATGGGTGTCTTTGTAGAGGGTGTGTTGCATCCTCCTTTGTAATGCAAAATATTTTCCAAGCCCTTTATTTTCGTTAATTTATTATGGTCCAAAACATTGAGTGCTATGTGCAATGGAAAGTAAGGAGCATCGTACTTCCACTTGGATCTAGGAACACATTGATTTCCTTGTGCAAGGAAAGTAAAAGACATTGCAAATGCATTCACTCGAAAAGTGGGAAATTTATTAGTTATGTGTTCCTTTTTAAAAGGTCCTTGATTTTCATGTAGAAGCATTTCATTGCTCTCGGGACCTTAGGGTGAGCATCTAGAGGATATTTTATGGATTTTATATTTTTGCAACTACAACACCTCTGGGCCTTTATCCCCTTCTTCCCATGAAATGAGGTACAAGCCCTTCTTGGGGTCAATAGGCCCAAAAACCCAAAATATAAGGAAATTAAATGGACGAAGTGTGTAAAGTGAAAAGTATGGATGGGAATGGTACGATGACCCTTCAAAGAGACTCCCTAGTAGGAACCCTTTCCCCAAGGGTGATCCACTTACTAGGAAACCATGTCAACCACCAAGGTGAAATGATGCAAAAGGTATAATCTCCAAGCAAACATTTTCATAATCAAGAAAATATTCTTTGCAACATGTTAAAATGATTCAGTTATTAAAATGACACTTACCACGAGACCAAACTTGTTACCTCATGAAGAAAGACCTGTTATCATGTCTAGGCCCCACTGGTGTAGTGGACATTGTTGTTGTCGATGAATGGTAATGTGTGGTGAGAGTAGGGGCTATGTCTTCTCATCTGTCTCTCGACACTCCATGTCTTCAATCTGTGGGCGTCGAAACATCATCTCTTTAGTTACCCCTATCCTAGGGGGGTAACAAGATTAACTAAGCTAATTAATAATTTTTCGAGTGTTGTTAAGGTTTAATTAAAGATTTTTTTGTTAATTATAGTTCAATATTAGGTAGCCATGTGATCAAAACAAATTTTGTAGTAATACTTATAGTTGAAATGTACATATCCATAATACAATTATTTTCCATGGCATTCATTACAAGACACACACATTCAAGGAAAACCTTATGGATAAACCCTTGAGCACCTCTCAACATTTCATTGATGCATAAGACCAGTACACCTAAACAGGGGGGATTCAAACTAGGCACATTTTGGCAAGGAACTGTCCAAATTCCCAACAACATTGGAAACAATTAGTTGAGATAATCCTAGGTTTGAAGTGCATTAGTTGCATTTAATTGGTTTTGTGCATTGGTTTTTGTAATCTAATCCCTCTTCCCATCGAATGAAACTTTGTTTTGGTCTTTTACCTTTGGTTTCAAAACTTATATAAAAAAAAATCTTAGATTTAGCCATAGTAACATCATGAGTCCCTTGGCCAATTGTGATTGGTTTACAACCTTTGTTACACAATCTCAACATCAATGTGGTGATCAAGCTATGGAAAGTCCTTCCAATGGTGCAAATGATTAAAAATATCTGTAAAGTATCCAACTCCTCTCTCGAGGCTTCTTCTTCTCACATAAATAATATTCTCGACATATACAAAGAAAAAGTCGTTTTTATAGATAGCAAAGACCCCCTTATGCATCTACAAAAACAATCATCAAATAAATTTATAATGAAACAAATTCAAAATCCTTGTTTACAACCTCCATTAAGAAATATGAGGTTGATATCACAACAAATGGATCAAGAGTCACCTTGTTATTCCTATCTTTCCTAACAGGGAATGAATGTAAAGGATGGGTGCCCAATAGTCACAATTATGTGCACATCTGAACTATAATTTTTGATAAATCCTATTTGATTTTGAAGTCAATGTTAAATATTTAATCAACATTATATATGTTTCACATGTTGAATGCTAAGAAGCTTTCCATTGTCAATTAAAAGACCAATTAGATAAACATGCCTAATGTGTTTTTCAACTCAATTATAATGTGGAGTTATCCCACTAGATCAATCCACATAGGGTCATGATGTGCATGGAGTTAAGAGGGGTACGTAAAAATTAAATCATGAATTTTTCATATCTTGTAAATGGCAGTTGAGCAATATTTAAATCGTACAACACTTTATTGACCAATGCTAATATACCCCAATGAATAAGATTTCCCATGATCGGACAAACTCTAATAGCCTATGGTAGAACCATAGATACTCAAGGATATCTTACAGAAAACATCCTTTCAATAAAAGAGTATATGGAAAAAAGGGACCAGACCATTTATCCGTGAAAAATATGAAGCCCATAGGAAGCAAGCTATCACTTAAACTAAGGCCCATAAATAAAAAATCGACAAAAGTGAAATTTCTTCCCTATGTTGACCAAATACAACCTTCTCTAAGAACCCCTCTAGAAAGATGAGATGAGAAAACATCTCAAATCCATACATCTATTGTTTAGATCCTTGCCTCAAACTACTTAGATGTTCATGTAGAAAATGTCAAATATAAGAGAACTTATACTTGGCTAGCATGGAAAGCATTTGAAGATCCTCAGCTTGATAAGTGGAAAATACAAGTTCAAGTAGTTACCAACATACAAGGAGATGGATATTTGTCTCTGGAAAAAAGACAAAAGAATTGGCACAAAAAATGGATGCTTTCTACACAAAATAAAATAGATGATATTGTAACACAAAATAGATTATTGGATATTGAATCGTAGAGTCTTAAAACAAATGTTGTAGAATTAAAAGCAAGTGCCCATAGAGTTGAGGCATCTTGTTTAATTATCATCACTAACACAAGACAAATAGAAAATGTTATAAATATGTTCATAGGTGATTTTAAAACAATGTATAATACATTAGTGAAGAATGTTGAAATCTTAGATAAATCTACTAAGGGAAAATGACATAACTAGCTACATTACTTGAAGAAATAAGAAAGATAAAAAGACAAAGACATCATTTGTAAACAATGCCAAAGGTACAACCATTCCCCAACTTTTATAGGGTAGAATCTGCAAATCCACAAGGCCAACCAAAAACCAATGACAAACTTACAGTTGAAATCCTCATTAAATCTGCCTCTAGAATTTGACAATTTGAGCACCAGATAGAGAGTAGAATGTCTCCAAGAATGGACTAATCTTTGTCATCTAATACAACAAGACAATAACATAATAGATGATAAAATAGTAGGCACAACCATATCCCAATTCAAGGTCATACTCATGTTTTGGATGGATAAGTTTCCTCAAATAGCTAATGATAAAATAAGGAACATAACCTATTGGGTAGAAACCCTTTTTTATAGTTCAAATTACAAACATTGATTCTCTCAAAGAAACTATTGTATCTACATTCAGATTACAGAAGGGAGCATCAAATGGTAGTGATATTTGAATGTTAATGGGAATGGAACCAATCAATCTAAAAGGTTTCAATGAGTTTATGGTTGATTATGAAAAGCCAACATATAAAATTGGCCATGGAGAGGACAATGATATTAAGAAAAATCTCCTAACCAGGATGCCACATCCCATTTTTGAAAAATATCATTACATGATGAAAAATAAAAACAATGAAATTGCAAACCAATCTCTAGTAGATGTAGTTAAATTAATTAGAATTTGCATTGAATATTTTTGTATGGATAGAAAGTCCATAAAACAAATAATAAAGAATAGAGTTGACTCAAAGGATTGTTAATGTTTATGGTATGTGAAGACCTATGTGAAACTAGAAAAAGAGAAGAATTTCTTCCAAAATAAAAAGAAGTATTGGTTAAGAAAATCGACAAACAAAAACATAAAGCAAACAAAAAAATATTGGAAAAAAAAGATCTCACCAATAGAAAAAGTAGTTTGGAAAAGAAAGACAACAAGGAAAAAGAGGAGCTTCTTTGAGGATGTTTGGATTCTTCAAGGACATCACACCTTGTAAAGATGACCTATCACCTTTTGGGGAGGCTATGGAACCTTTTTGAGGAGACATTGCACCTTTGGGTGATGACTTTACACTTGGAGGATGAAATGTTGCTTCCTTTGGAGGGAATATTTCACTTCGGAGCCCCTATGCATGACTTTTTCCATCATTTGAGTGAGCCATACACTCTTGGGAGACCACACGTGTGACTTTGAACGTGCATTTAAGGAGGAATTATTACCTTTTGAACATTTTACTTCATTTTGGGAGCATCGTTGGGGGTATTTTGATTCGTCCATTCTTGTATCATGGATATTTTATGTATTATGACCTTATCTCTAGGGTTTGTAGAGAGATAAATACATTTTTATATTTTCTTAGGGTTTAAAGCGAGGAAATTATTGTTATTTTAATGAGAACACTACTAGATCTATCATATAAATAGAGAAGAACTTGTCATTTGTGAATCATTACTAGAACTTGTGTAGAAAAATTACTTGTCTACTTCGTTTCTTCTATATTTGTTATGGATGGATAACTAGAGTGAATTCTTAAGGATGGTGTCTTGTGGATTGTATTTCAAATTTCATGGATGCTCTTGGCTAGGGTTTTGAAGATGAATCAATTTTTTGAGTAAGTGGTCTCATTCAATCTATTGGATGTTGTTTATGAATGATTTTAAGTGTAGTTGTACTTCTATAGTGATGGTGATGCACTCTCTTTAGGATTTTATTGAACAAGTCCCTTCTTCACAACTCTTGGAAGATTACTA
>JZKD02S1953230.1:52141-66773 GCA_000966675.3 Picea glauca
TTTTAATACCATAAATTCGCCATACGGAGGAAACATTTCACCCGTAAATAGTCAAAACAACCGGGATGAAGTCAAGAATGTATCCATGGCATTCACCTCCCCAAATTCATCCCATAATTTCAGTGGCATGTCCCATAGTGATAGGAGCTCGTAATTGGCCCCAAAACACGCGTCAAAAGGAGGCTGAATTGGGGGCCTCCGAGGCCAAATTGGGCCGAACGAGGAAAACCCATTTTAGATACAGGTATGCATGCCTGTAGCAACATGTCAATTCTAGTGTCCAACAAATGTTTTTTCCTCAATTTCAATTTTTCCCTGATCAGTCTCTCGACCAATATCTTCCTGCATACCTTTCTGGGGCTATATCTTGCTCATTTGGAGTCAGATTTGTGCCAAACGAAAGGCAGAGAAAGGTGGTGAACATAGATACATTATGGAAACATAAAAACATAGTTTTTTTTTGCTGTTTGGTATAGGGAAAAATCCTCCAAATGTTTAGGCCTAGGGATCCCTTCTCCAGAAAAGGTCCAAATGAAAGCCATGCTTCAATAAGCTCACAATTAAACTTCTAAGCAGAAAAGGGGGGCTATAATCAGGTCTGAAAATTTCTTGAACAACTGGCATTTCCTTACATACAACGACCAAGCCCAAAGTCCCCTTTTCCTCCTAAGCAATTCTTCAATTTCTCCACACCTTGGGGCTTCATCCCGGTGAATCCGCCAGCCATGGATGGACGGGAACTATCCTAGTTCACTTCATCTACAACTGCAAAACATGGAAGAAATCAAAGAGTCTTTTGGATGACACAAATCCCAAGAAAAATGATGATGTGACACATTAATTTTTGTCATTTTATGAAAATGACCTTTTTTAATAGTTTGGTCTCGAAGGATTTACTTTGGCTTGTAAAAAATTGTAATTAAAAGGTCAAATCAAATCTAATTTGATTCCCTTTTGGATAAGTTTACTTTTTTATTAAAAGCAAAAAACACTTTAAGGGTTGGTCCACTTGTTAATTTTCCAAAGGTGACAAGTGTCTTGTGACCTAACCCTAAGCTTTCACTTCTTCTTTATAAATAAGAGGGATGTCATTGTACAAAGGGGGGAATGAATACAATACCAAAGCTCTGGTGAAATTTTCCAAAGATCTTTGTGTGTGTGTGATACTTGTTAAATTTTGTTTGTTGGGCATGTTACTTGTTGGTTAAGGGTTGAGGGGTAGTAGTAAGTACTTGTTATGTTAGCTATCTCCAGGAGGGATTGGTTAGCTAGGTGTTTCTTGCTGCTTCCTTGGGTTCAACTTACTTGCTTTCATTTATTAATAGCCTTGTTTAACTTATTTGACGTGTTGTAGTGCATATTTCCTAAAGTATTCAACTGTTTTCAGCCTTAGTGAGTGGTCGGGAGTCCTAGGGCCCCTTAAGACAACCCTTAAATAAGCCCCTTAGCTGGATGTTTATACTTTCTTGCTTCTTTTATTTTTTCATGTAAATTTCTGATATGATTTTCTGCTATTAACCTTGCTGCCCCAAATAGGAAAATTGATCATTTTCGTTAATTTCTCCCCCCGGGACAACCATCTTAGTTGGTCATGATCTAAATTTTATGTGTAAATTTATGTTTCATTTATTTCAGTTTTTCATATAAAATCACTAAAATTTTGTTGTTTGCCTGTAAGGATACAATTTGGTCACCTATTCTACTTCTCTTAAGTGGTTGAGGACCATCTAAAGACCCTCTTGAGGCAAAGGGGCTAACAAGACAATGGAGAAAAAACATCAAATCTAATTAGTAAATCCACCCATTCACACACATTTTCACCTTGAATTCACTTGCACTCATTCTAATTTTTTTTGCACATGTAACCATGTCAATATACTTTTCTCATGTAGATAGGTTGAGCAATTTGCTTATAAATTTCTGTTCATAAAATCTGATTTTCCCTTCGTAAATAATCATCATTGTTTCAAATTTCATTGAGTAAAATTCTAATCCCCATATAAGGAATCAGTTGGGGCTTTCATGCATATGGCGACTTTGTTACTCGCAAAGAGCTTCAACCCATTCCCTTGGGTTGGATGGTATAATTGTTTACTTGTAATTAGTTGATATTGTCTTTCTTCATTGTATATTTTCTCATATACTAATCTACAGGTGGCTGCCCCTAAAGGGGCCACACAAAATCAACAAGCCAAAACATTCATAAAACCACAAAAAAACATGAAAACAAAGTAGGGGTTCACCCGATACACATTCAAAACAAAACCTATATTATTTAGCTATATGTGTACGCATACTATTTAGCTGTGATGTATATGTCACATACTTATTTACTTATTTTTGTATAAATCTTTAGATAGATTTCAATTTATTGACTGGGAGGCATGCTTGCGAAAGCAAGACGTGACCTCACCACGTGGATGGCCTGGTTCTTTATTTCAAGTAATTTCAATTTCATAGAATACTAAGTGTCAAAGCCAAGGAGTCTTCATCAAGAGCTCCTCGGAAGTTGTTTAGTTAGTATAAATTACGTGGTCTTTCCTTAGTACCACACAGTCAAGGAGTTGAATATCTCAGCTTTTTTGGGATACTACACTGCTTGGGTAAGCTCAACTAAAACTCCCTCTGGGGGGTCTTGGGCCTCTTCCTTTTCGCAGATATCCTTCTTCCATCCAAGCGGCTTTGAGAGCCCAAAAGTGCAAGTGACGAGAAGTGGATAATACCTGATTCTCTGAACTAAATGGGGCACTCTTCAACCTAACCACCGTGGTCTACTAAGTCTACTCTTCTTATACTGGTTGGCACAATTTCGGGATAATAGGTGTTTTCATGTTCGGGATAACATTTAAAATGGTTTGGTGGCCAATGCATGTGTTAATAAATTGAAAATTCACAAATAAAATACATTTTAAAGTCAAACTTTTTGTCAGTCCACCCTTCATCCACGAATAGAAATTGCAGTTGTAAATACTCTCCTAAACATAGCTGTAACAACTCATAAAAAGGTTGTCCATATTGATTTACAACCACCCCTTTTTGATCTGACAATTTTTCGAGATCACTTCCTGTGTCACCATAGGGAGTACCAAGCCATTATGGGCTTGTTTCCCTACATTAAAAGCTTTGACCAACTTGTTGTTCGTAATTTATAACCATCTGAAAAGACTTGGCCATAGTTTTTAAACTCACTTTTCACCCTTATTTTTTACTTTTTTCACTTGAGGCATCCACTGGTCTATATTCTAGGACCCCGATTTACCCCGGGAACCCATTCTGGGCCATTTTCCAAGGATTTAAGGGAGTGAACAACTCATTGTTYKCTTTGTTTAGTTTGTTGTCCTAAAAATCGACGAACTTATTTTCATCCCATTGTCCATAATTTTCACCCTCCAAGTCATTTTGGCCATTCATGAAGTTGAGGGAGGACAAAACCCARTGTGGGTGGYCCTAAGAAAGACTTCTCATAAGTCTTTCATCTCTCCTATTTCCCCTTATTTACTTCCTCAAGAGAAGGACCATCTTAGGTGYAGGTAGTCTCTATTTCGTGTTGAGCTATCAAAGAGGCTGTAACCGGCTTCACAGTCGGATATGTTAGATMTGTCCCAATGGATGAATTTTKCTTATAACAGTGCCTTACAAGCTTCAAGAAAGTTCAAGAGAATATACTCCARTAGTAATCTTCCAAGAGTTGTGAAGAAGGGACTTGTTCAATAAAATCCTAAAGAGAGTGCATCACCATCACTATAGAAGTACAACTACACTTAAAATCATTCATAAACAACATCCAATAGATTGAATGAGACCACTTACTCAAAAAATTGATTCATCTTCAAAACCCTAGCCAAGAGCATCCATGAAATTTGAAATACAATCCACAAGACACCATCCTTAAGAATTCACTCTAGTTATCCATCCATAACAAATATAGAAGAAACGAAGTAGACAAGTAATTTTTCTACACAAGTTCTAGTAATGATTCACAAATGACAAGTTCTTCTCTATTTATATGATAGATCTAGTAGTGTTCTCATTAAAATAACAATAATTTCCTCGCTTTAAACCCTAAGAAAATATAAAAATGTATTTATCTCTCTACAAACCCTAGAGATAAGGTCATAATACATAAAATATCCATGATACAAGAATGGACGAATCAAAATACCCCCAACGATGCTCCCAAAATGAAGTAAAATGTTCAAAAGGTAATAATTCCTCCTTAAATGCACGTTCAAAGTCACACGTGTGGTCTCCCAAGAGTGTATGGCTCACTCAAATGATGGAAAAAGTCATGCATAGGGGCTCCGAAGTGAAATATTCCCTCCAAAGGAAGCAACATTTCATCCTCCAAGTGTAAAGTCATCACCCAAAGGTGCAATGTCTCCTCAAAAAGGTTCCATAGCCTCCCCAAAAGGTGATAGGTCATCTTTACAAGGTGTGATGTCCTTGAAGAATCCAAACATCCTCAAAGAAGCTCCTCTTTTTCCTTGTTGTCTTTCTTTTCCAAACTACTTTTTCTATTGGTGAGATCTTTTTTTTCCAATATTTTTTTGTTTGCTTTATGTTTTTGTTTGTCGATTTTCTTAACCAATACTTCTTTTTATTTTGGAAGAAATTCTTCTCTTTTTCTAGTTTCACATAGGTCTTCACATACCATAAACATTAACAATCCTTTGAGTCAACTCTATTCTTTATTATTTGTTTTATGGACTTTCTATCCATACAAAAATATTCAATGCAAATTCTAATTAATTTAACTACATCTACTAGAGATTGGTTTGCAATTTCATTGTTTTTATTTTTCATCATGTAATGATATTTTTCAAAAATGGGATGTGGCATCCTGGTTAGGAGATTTTTCTTAATATCATTGTCCTCTCCATGGCCAATTTTATATGTTGGCTTTTCATAATCAACCATAAACTCATTGAAACCTTTTAGATTGATTGGTTCCATTCCCATTAACATTCAAATATCACTACCATTTGATGCTCCCTTCTGTAATCTGAATGTAGATACAATAGTTTCTTTGAGAGAATCAATGTTTGTAATTTGAACTATAAAAAAGGGTTTCTACCCAATAGGTTATGTTCCTTATTTTATCATTAGCTATTTGAGGAAACTTATCCATCCAAAACATGAGTATGACCTTGAATTGGGATATGGTTGTGCCTACTATTTTATCATCTATTATGTTATTGTCTTGTTGTATTAGATGACAAAGATTAGTCCATTCTTGGAGACATTCTACTCTCTATCTGGTGCTCAAATTG
Organism: Picea glauca; assembly: GCA_000966675.3. Lineage (NCBI taxonomy): Eukaryota > Viridiplantae > Streptophyta > Pinopsida > Pinales > Pinaceae > Picea > Picea glauca. Next base: position 57,412 of record JZKD02S1953230.1, read on the forward strand.
TCAAATTCTAGAGGCAGATTTAATGAGGATTTCAACTGTAAGTTTGTCATTGGTTTTTGGTTGGCCTTGTGGATTTGCAGATTCTACCCTATAAAAGTTGGGGAATGGTTGTACCTTTGGCATTGTTTACAAATGATGTCTTTGTCTTTTTATCTTTCTTATTTCTTCAAGTAATGTAGCTAGTTATGTCATTTTCCCTTAGTAGATTTATCTAAGATTTCAACATTCTTCACTAATGTATTATACATTGTTTTAAAATCACCTATGAACATATTTATAACATTTTCTATTTGTCTTGTGTTAGTGATGATAATTAAACAAGATGCCTCAACTCTATGGGCACTTGCTTTTAATTCTACAACATTTGTTTTAAGACTCTACGATTCAATATCCAATAATCTATTTTGTGTTACAATATCATCTATTTTATTTTGTGTAGAAAGCATCCATTTTTTGTGCCAATTCTTTTGTCTTTTTTCCAGAGACAAATATCCATCTCCTTGTATGTTGGTAACTACTTGAACTTGTATTTTCCACTTATCAAGCTGAGGATCTTCAAATGCTTTCCATGCTAGCCAAGTATAAGTTCTCTTATATTTGACATTTTCTACATGAACATCTAAGTAGTTTGAGGCAAGGATCTAAACAATAGATGTATGGATTTGAGATGTTTTCTCATCTCATCTTTCTAGAGGGGTTCTTAGAGAAGGTTGTATTTGGTCAACATAGGGAAGAAATTTCACTTTTGTCGATTTTTTATTTATGGGCCTTAGTTTAAGTGATAGCTTGCTTCCTATGGGCTTCATATTTTTCACGGATAAATGGTCTGGTCCCTTTTTTCCATATACTCTTTTATTGAAAGGATGTTTTCTGTAAGATATCCTTGAGTATCTATGGTTCTACCATAGGCTATTAGAGTTTGTCCGATCATGGGAAATCTTATTCATTGGGGTATATTAGCATTGGTCAATAAAGTGTTGTACGATTTAAATATTGCTCAACTGCCATTTACAAGATATGAAAAATTCATGATTTAATTTTTACGTACCCCTCTTAACTCCATGCACATCATGACCCTATGTGGATTGATCTAGTGGGATAACTCCACATTATAATTGAGTTGAAAAACACATTAGGCATGTTTATCTAATTGGTCTTTTAATTGACAATGGAAAGCTTCTTAGCATTCAACATGTGAAACATATATAATGTTGATTAAATATTTAACATTGACTTCAAAATCAAATAGGATTTATCAAAAATTATAGTTCAGATGTGCACATAATTGTGACTATTGGGCACCCATCCTTTACATTCATTCCCTGTTAGGAAAGATAGGAATAACAAGGTGACTCTTGATCCATTTGTTGTGATATCAACCTCATATTTCTTAATGGAGGTTGTAAACAAGGATTTTGAATTTGTTTCATTATAAATTTATTTGATGATTGTTTTTGTAGATGCATAAGGGGGTCTTTGCTATCTATAAAAACGACTTTTTCTTTGTATATGTCGAGAATATTATTTATGTGAGAAGAAGAAGCCTCGAGAGAGGAGTTGGATACTTTACAGATATTTTTAATCATTTGCACCATTGGAAGGACTTTCCATAGCTTGATCACCACATTGATGTTGAGATTGTGTAACAAAGGTTGTAAACCAATCACAATTGGCCAAGGGACTCATGATGTTACTATGGCTAAATCTAAGATTTTTTTTTATATAAGTTTTGAAACCAAAGGTAAAAGACCAAAACAAAGTTTCATTCGATGGGAAGAGGGATTAGATTACAAAAACCAATGCACAAAACCAATTAAATGCAACTAATGCACTTCAAACCTAGGATTATCTCAACTAATTGTTTCCAATGTTGTTGGGAATTTGGACAGTTCCTTGCCAAAATGTGCCTAGTTTGAATCCCCCCTGTTTAGGTGTACTGGTCTTATGCATCAATGAAATGTTGAGAGGTGCTCAAGGGTTTATCCATAAGGTTTTCCTTGAATGTGTGTGTCTTGTAATGAATGCCATGGAAAATAATTGTATTATGGATATGTACATTTCAACTATAAGTATTACTACAAAATTTGTTTTGATCACATGGCTACCTAATATTGAACTATAATTAACAAAAAAATCTTTAATTAAACCTTAACAACACTCGAAAAATTATTAATTAGCTTAGTTAATCTTGTTACCCCCCTAGGATAGGGGTAACTAAAGAGATGATGTTTCGACGCCCACAGATTGAAGACATGGAGTGTCGAGAGACAGATGAGAAGACATAGCCCCTACTCTCACCACACATTACCATTCATCGACAACAACAATGTCCACTACACCAGTGGGGCCTAGACATGATAACAGGTCTTTCTTCATGAGGTAACAAGTTTGGTCTCGTGGTAAGTGTCATTTTAATAACTGAATCATTTTAACATGTTGCAAAGAATATTTTCTTGATTATGAAAATGTTTGCTTGGAGATTATACCTTTTGCATCATTTCACCTTGGTGGTTGACATGGTTTCCTAGTAAGTGGATCACCCTTGGGGAAAGGGTTCCTACTAGGGAGTCTCTTTGAAGGGTCATCGTACCATTCCCATCCATACTTTTCACTTTACACACTTCGTCCATTTAATTTCCTTATATTTTGGGTTTTTGGGCCTATTGACCCCAAGAAGGGCTTGTACCTCATTTCATGGGAAGAAGGGGATAAAGGCCCAGAGGTGTTGTAGTTGCAAAAATATAAAATCCATAAAATATCCTCTAGATGCTCACCCTAAGGTCCCGAGAGCAATGAAATGCTTCTACATGAAAATCAAGGACCTTTTAAAAAGGAACACATAACTAATAAATTTCCCACTTTTCGAGTGAATGCATTTGCAATGTCTTTTACTTTCCTTGCACAAGGAAATCAATGTGTTCCTAGATCCAAGTGGAAGTACGATGCTCCTTACTTTCCATTGCACATAGCACTCAATGTTTTGGACCATAATAAATTAACGAAAATAAAGGGCTTGGAAAATATTTTGCATTACAAAGGAGGATGCAACACACCCTCTACAAAGACACCCATAAATGAGACAATATGATCCTTTATATGTCAAGAATCCCCATGCCCAAAATTCATACCCCCATCCACCTCATACTATTTTACATGACTTAGAGAGGGTCTCCTTGGCAAACACTCCTTGAATTGGGGATTGATCTACTCAATAGAGCACCATGACAACCCTTACATACCTAAATTTGGAAAATTGTATAAGGTATTTGAGCATTTGTTTAGTTTGAAAAGGGGGGATTTAATGCACATGCTTGGGTGGTTCTTTTATTAAATATGGATTAGTTGGCATGATACATGTGACTTGTGGAACCTTTGAGGGTGTACTTATTTTTCTTTGCATGGCCTTTCCAGGTGTAAGCTATTCCATAGAGGGACTATGCCATTTTTACCTTCATGGGGGGTTGAAAACCCCAAGGATGGATGACATACCCCACGGGATGGGCAGAGGACCCCAAAGCCATTGCACACTTGAGATGATGAAAAGTTCCTTTGGAGGCACTTGGACAACATTAGTTGTTGGCCTTTGGAGGCCCAAGAAGTCACCTTCTAAGCCTTGGCATCATGTTGAAGGCTACGGTTTTGATGGGCTTCATGGTTACAAAAGAAAGATGATGTGGTTTTAAGAATGAAGATGCATGATATGACCCTCCAAAGCATGAGAGATGGATACATGGCCTTTCGAGTCCCAATGAATTGCATATAAAGGTTCAACATCTCACTTTTGAGGCCTAACATCACCCTTTAGGGAGTGACGTCACCCTTCTAAGGGATTTACTTAATGTGATTTTATATTTTAAAGTTGTAAAGACAAAAGGGAGGTGGGGGCCATTCCTCTTTATATTTTTTTGTTGACATTTTAAGTGGACAAATAGGTTTATGTGACTTCATATAAATAAAGGTCACCTCACTTTCATTTTATTATCAACTCACTTGAGAATTACATACATTTTTGGCTTAAATTTTCACCCTACTCGGGGAAATTCACTCCATCTTGTCTCTTGTGCTTTTGGACGCTTTTACTTGTCTATTGGTGAAGGAAGGATAACAACTTCTCTTGGTTCTTGTTTATTTTCAATTGTGGTGGAATTGTCTTGATAAGTAAGGGTTTTTCGTGCTATCTCTTGGATTAGGTAAGAAATTGATGAAATTATATGGTTTTCTTCTTGATCTCAAGGTTGTTTTGTCAAACTCTTGGAGGAGTATAAGGGCATACACCCTCCATCAATATCTATCATTGTTATTTAAAAATCTATTTGCAAAGGTTCTACAAGGAGTAAAAGGGCTTACACCCTTGTAGATTTACCTTGCTAAGGTTTGTTTCCTCTAGGGAATAAAAGAGCTTACACTCCTAGAGGAGTAATAAACCCTAGCTCATAAACAAGAGACCCCATAACCCAATAGAAAAGGCACTAATATTTTTTCATTGGAGATTGAATATTATGCATTAGTAAATGTAATACCAAAGAGATTGAATTGTTCAAGTTTGAAATTTAATTCTACGTGCTTTAAGCTTTGTTGTTCCCTAAGGGCATCTTGATTAACCAAGTAATCTAGTTTCTGCAATAAAATTTTAGCTACAACCAATAGAGCAGAAAAAAACACTCTCTTTCACCCTTTTACTCACCCTTATACCGTTGAAATTTACTTGTAAGCCTTGATAATTGTTCTATTGATTATAAGCTTTTGTTTGGGTGGTTTACTTGTTGATTTTAGTGGCTAGAATTTTATGTTGTAGAATTTTTTTTCTATAGCCATAGGGATGTTATACAATATTGTTGATAACACTTAAATAACTTCCCTCTTTGCTATCAAAGTCTTGATTTTATCATTGGAAGAATGTCTACTAATTGTTAGCTTTTTTTTTCGAACATCACACACTTGACTTTGATGCTATAATTTGCAACTGTCATAACTTATTTGTTGCTGATATATTTCCATACTGCTGCAATTTTTTACATAAAGGTTTCTTTCTAATTCCCCATTGGTTTTAAGGATTTTATTGTCTTGTTCTAGGTAGGTCTAACATTTTTTTGCAGGTACACTATCTTGGCAACCAATTACCACCTCATAAGACTATTTCTCAAGCATCTTTTCCATATTTGACCTTGACCTATAGGGGCACTCTTCGATCACTTTCCATCGTCCATCACAATACCCCTAGGGTCATCCGAGAAGCCTCCCTTGTGTTGGATTTATCCTTCCCTAAAACGAGGGGGAAATCTATTGAGGTGAAAATGATAGGTGTTCCTAGTTGTGTCACACACTTGTGGCTTGGGTTGGGATTTTCCCAAACAAGAATCCGTGCAATAGAAAATCCCTAATTATATAATAGTTAGACCTCAATTGAATGCTCAGTGTGGGGCTTGCAATCCATACATCCTACTTTTTTTTCCAAGGAAAACCTTGTGGAGAAACCCAAGGGATGATTCTCCACATTCTTGGATAGCATCCCTAGTCAACTTGTTGGCATAGACTAGTGCACCTCAACTAAGGGGATTCAAAACAAGCACCTACTAGCGTGAAACTAGTTAAATGCCCAACAATATTGGTGACAATATCATTGAGCTAACTGCTTGAGATTAATAATGTTTGGAAACATCTCATCCCACCCTCAAGCTCTTAAGCAAGAGTGAGATTGATGGTACTTGACAACCCCAATCAACCCACGAGGGGAAAACATGTCATAAGTGTGATTTGAACTTGGGTGGGGAGGATAACAAGTTCTCCTCTTAATTTCCCAAGATAGATCTAATTGACCCATGCACCCTATTTATACACAACCAATTTAGAACATTTTTTCGTTTAAAGGATAATTAATCTCTATTAATATTTTACTAATTTTCATTTATTTAGTTTGATTTTCCAAGTCATGTTGTTTTCTATTGAGTCATCTAGCACACATTGTTGAATACCAAACCCATTCAATGAACCTATTAAATTGAAACTTGTTTAGTAACTAGGTGGCTAAGCTCATTACCAACATGTGCTTTCTCAAGCATTTCTTGATTCTTCCTTTACTAGTGTTCAACTCCTAAGTTTCATTTCCACAAACTTACAATATCCAAATCAAGGTGTGTAGAAGGGAAGGTTTAATTTCTAAGGTTATGTTTGCATGATGGTGAAATGTTGGAATACTTAAAATTATTAAGTTTGTTATAAGCTAAAAAAATATATCAAATTCTACATTCTCCAAGTGAGACTTATGGATCTAAATGCATTACCAAATAACTTGAAATGGAAGTTCCATTTTAACTTTTAATATTACATTTAATTAATGAAAATAAAATATAAGTTACAATAAACGAAAGTAAAATATCAACATTAACTTAAGAGTTGAACACAAATCCAAAGGAAGGTTGAATTCCATACTATTCAAACTAAACTAATTTTTTTAACTAACTAACTAACTACAATTCAATTTACAAACTAGTCAATTGCAATTTGACTTATACATTAAGTCAACTCACATATAGTTGATTGCAATTCAACTTAAAAATCGATCAGCTATGATTTAACCTACACACAAATTGATTGAAAGTTGAATCACATGCCAATCAATTAAAAGTCAACTAAACCTTGCTTGAGTATTTATCAAATATAGTCGATTGTATTTAATATTCAATCACTTTGAAAATTAGCCCAAATTTGAGATCAAGGTTTTCTCTTACATTTCTTCAATTAGAAGTTCACGAGGGTCCCATACAGAGTGTAGTTAGGTGGGTAGAGGTAGGTGGATAAAGGTTTTCTACTTAGCATGCCTAAAAATAGTCAGGTCCATTAATGCTCTATGATAACAGATACATCGATGTGCTTATACCTCTAAATGTGCCATGACAATTCAAAAAATGGCCTCATGTCCTCAATTTTTATAAAACATGATATTTAAAATAAACATGCCACACAATGCATGCTAAACATATAAATGCATTGGTGCTCATTATCACATACAACCACAATGTTGCATCTTTGTACATGGGCACTACTTTACTTTAGGGTTAAATAAAATAACCTAAAATTTGTAAAAAGTTCTATTTAAAAAAATTATGTGATGCTTACTAAACCTAGATGCACTCATGCAGGAAATACCATGCCCATCATGCTAGGGTTAATAATTTTGGAAAAAATGGTTATTGGTGTGCCATAGCCATATAAGTGTGTTGGTGCACAATAATAGTAGGCACACTACAAACGGGTTAAATTAATAAAAATACCAAAGCGTGTTGATGTTTTGTAAAACATGTTATCTTTAAAAAAAAATTCATGTGGTGTGCTTTAAAATTATAATTGCATTAGTGTGTCTTTATAGAAGGCACACTACTTTAGGGTTAAATGAAAAATCCTATTTCAAAATTTAGTCTATGAGGCTTACGAAACATATATACTCCTTGATGTGTAACCTTATCAAGTGCATCATAGTAGATTTGAATATTTTTTAAGAAATTGCTTATTGTTCATTATATAACCACACTTATGTGTCGAGATAATAATAATAATAATCTATTTTTAAGGTCACGGCCAAGCCAGCACACCAAATTTGGTGTATGAGACCTCCTTTTTTGTGGGACAAGGGACCCCCCTCCGCCCAACGATTTGACTGGTAAATTCTATGAAGGTATACATACCCTACCCCCCTCTGGATTTGAACCTGTGACCTCTTAAGAGGAAACACATATTCTTAACCATTAGGCCCACACAATGATTGGGTAAAATAAAATAAAAAAAATTACTAAACTGATTTTTTATATTTAGTATCCACTAGTGCTTCCAATGCCTTCAACCACTAATACTCTTTTTTCCCCTATGAGCACTTGATTGTGATTAGATTTCACCATCAAACTTAATCCACATTGACTTCTAGTTCATTCGTGATTTTTTCAAAACCCCATCGAATTGAGTCTTTTATTTTTGCTATAACCACATCCCTACGGTGGAGTTGAGACTAAGTAATTTATTTTCTATGTCTTAAATTACATTTTCACAATTTCAGTTTTCCAATTTAGTTTGTTTTACCTCTTTTTTTTCATTTCTTTGAAAAAAAAATGTCACCAATGCAACCCTTTGTATATTTGTGCACTACATAATAGTGATTTTACACGCCACACCCTATAACGCTTTGTATCATTCTAAGTGCACCGGTGATTTGAGTATGAATGTGCTAGTTTATTGCAATATATGGTTTGGTGTGGTAAGAAATTTTATGGAGCATAGTGTGTGGTGTGCAACATCCATGCATGCACACCACAAAATGCATGCAATATACAAAGAACAAATGGATGATGCAACACATCGACATAGCGTTGGATCATTTCACGCTTGCATGCATCCTTCTTAACGACGGGGGGTTTATACCCAGGGTTTGTTCAGAGTTGACCAACAAAACCCCCAAAGCATCGACATATCAATCCAGTCAAGGTTGAAGAAGGTATTGTTATCTCACAATTTGTAATTTGGGAAAATCCCAACCCAAGCCACAAATGTGTGACACAATTGGGAACAACTATCACTGTCACCTCAATAGATGCCCCCCCCGTTTTAGTGAAGGACAATTCCAACACAAGGGAGGCTTCCCCGTGACCCTAGGGGGATTGTGATGGGAGAATAAAAGAGCTTGAAGAATTCCCCTATAGGTATAATAATAATAATAATAAAGCTATAAACAAGTAGACAATTTCATAATAATTAAGCCAAGAATTTGATAGCAAAAGAGGGATGTTATCAAGTGTTATCAACAAGATTTTGTAATAGCCTTATGGTTGTAGCAAACTTTTTCTACAAAAGCAAGTTCTAGCCACTAAAATCAACAGGTAAACCACCCAAACAATAGCTTATAATCAATAGAAAATTACCAAGCCTTACAAGTGAATTTTAAGCGGTAGAAAAGTGAGTAAGAGAGTGAAAGAGAGTGATTTTGTTGCAACCCTATTGGTTGTAGATAAATGTTTATTAAAACAGCTATATCACTTGGATAAACAAGATGCCCTTAGGGCACAATATAACTTAAATCATGTAGAATTAAATTTCAAACTTGAATAATTCAATCCCCTTGAAATTACGTTTACCAATGCACAATATTCAATCTCCAATGCAAAAATATTAGTGCCTTATCTATTGGGTTATGAAGTCTCCTATTTATGAGATAAAGTTTTTTACTCCTCTAGGGGTGTAATCCCTTTTACTCCCTACAAAAAACAAACCTTAGGAAGGTAAATCTACAAGGGTGTAAGCCCTTTTACTCCTTGCAACAACCTTTGTAATAGCCTTTTCAATGACAACAAAATATAGATCCTTGATGGAGGGTTTAT
>JZKD02S1953241.1:12513-26040 GCA_000966675.3 Picea glauca
ATACTTTTACGAGCGTGAACAGAACAAAGTCGTTCGACAATCTTTTTGTTTTTATGGAGTGTGAAAAGAGCTTAAAGGATGCTCCTTTGTGTTTTTCATTTTCTTGTTACCATGACGAGTATGAAAAGATGAGAAAAGTATACTCGGTTACATTCTCATGTATTTTCGAGCGCAATAACGAACGAAGACTGACCTCGAAGTTTTTCAAAAAACCATAAAAAGCAGTCGTACTTGTGACGAAAAAAGAAAAAACATCTGTACCCCTTCATGTGGAATTCAAAGTCATTATATATGCAAAAAGTCACACTCATAGGGCTATTAGGAATTATGTTTGATGGACAAAACCATATAAAAATCAACAAAAAGGGTAAAAAGGTACTAATTCAAACCTTGTGGTAAAACATTTTTGTATAGGTTATGCATCAAAATTTAACATGGTTAGACTAGATAGTTTCCTAATTCAAACCTTGTGATATAATATTGATCTGTATTTAGGAGAAGAACGAACTGATTATAGACTGAATACCATAAACACAGAGATAGGAAGAAAAACACAAATATTCAATGAACAAAATCTTCTATTAAATAATGAAATAGGTTGAAACTATAAAACTGCAGAACTAAAACTTGCTCGAATGGTGGTAGCTATATCTGAGAAGAGATGTGGCTGCTATGTGTATTTGTCTGAGAAGAATCAATTACAATGAAGCTCCATAGGCCCTTTTCATATTACTCATGAATGCCAAAACCCTAGAAATCCAAAAACCTAACCCTAAAAGGTGAAACGCCAAAAGTCATGTCGACCCTATGGGTAAGTTGGTATAATTTGGTACCTCAACTTCCTAGGGTCATAACTTTTTCATAGGACCTCTGTTTTAAGCGCGTGATAGCCCGTTGGAAAGTTATTTCAATGAACTACACATTCTGTCATCAAACTCTGACTTCATCTACAGTCTGACTGTTGCAAGTCAAAAAAAATAATGTTTAGGGCCTCAAAACATCCCTGAGAGTAAAACAAGATGTGTTGATATGAAAACATACAAAATAGGCTAGTTGGATTAGGCGAGAGGCCACCCATATCCACCTGGAGAATGTGTGAGGCTTCATATATCCCCAGAAGTGTAGAACTAAAAATTATAAAATAGTACAGAGAGACGTGTTGAATATAAAATGGACATGAAGAGGCAGTTGGAATAGGTGGGTGGCCACCAATATCCATATGGATAAATCCTCCCCCCTTAGTAAGAAATGGTCTCCATTGCATTGAGTTCCCCCATTAGGTGAGGAAACTTTTGTTGGATTTGGCCCTGGGTGAGCCACTTGCCTTGGTGTAGGAGTTGCCCTGCCTTGACAACCCGATAAAGTTGGATCTTCTGTTGGCGAGTGCCCTTGACCTATGTGTCCACTATCTAGTCGGTTGATGCTTTTTCCATGCAGTCAGGGTTGATATTTGTTGGTTTCAGTTGTTCGACAATCTCAAAGGTGTCCAATAATGGTGGGAAATATAGCTTAAGGAGATCCACATTGAATATTGGATGAGACCAAGGAAGGGTGGAGTGTTGAGCTCAAAAAAATTTCTACCCACAGCCTTGGTGATAGTGTAAGGCCCATAATGAAGTAGACGAAGCTTTTGATGGGGCTTGGTGAGACACTCCTTCTAGAAATGTAACCAGAATTTGTCGCCAACCTTAAATTGGTGCAATACCCTATGTTTATCATGGTGCTTCTTGTACTTAGCATTAGATTTCTGCAAAATCTCCTGGACATGTTGGCGGATGTGTTGAATCATCTCAATGAATCTGGTGTCTTTTTTGACCGCAGACTGATCAAGGGAAGATTTTTTATGTGCGGTGGCAAGAGGAAGTGCAACGCCAATGGGTCCCAAGGGTTGGAATCCCAGACCCACCTAAAATGGGCTATGGATGGTGGAACTATGGAGAGCTCTGTTATAACTGTGTTGGACATATGGGATAATCTCGTTCCATGTACTGGGATGCTTAGATTTGTACATGCGCGGGATGTGCACAATCATCTGATTGACAACGTCAGTTTGGCCATCGGTTTGGGGGTGGAAAGAAGTGGATTTTGTGATCTTGCTGTCCAACAGAGACCAGAGACTCGACCAAAAGGTGTTGAGGAACCTGTTGTCTCAGTCAGAGATGATGGTCTGTGGTATCCCAAAGTGCACCCAAAATCGTTCGAAGAAGAGCTTGGCAGTGTCAGTCGTTGTGACAGTCTTCTTACAGGCTGTGAGAAAATGACCACAAACACGTAGTCATTTCCATGCTTGGTGTTTGGCAAATCAGACATGTAATCCATGGATATGGACTCCCACAGCTTCTCAAGAATAGGAAGAGGGGTATATAATCCTTGCTTATTAATGTTCATATTGGAAATGGTCCAGGCAGTGCAAGATATGATATACTTGATGACGTCCTGTCGAAGTTTTGGCCAATAAAAATGTTTCTGAAGGACGACCATTGTTTTATCGACGCAAAAATGTCCTACCACCCAACTGTAGTGGGATTCCCAAATCAGCTTCACACGCTCACTTGTAGGAACATAGAGATGGCCCAGGTGGAATAAGAGTTCGTCCTGAATGTAAAAATCAGTGACAGTGGCACATGTACCCCATAGTTGATATCATGTGGTGGTGAAGTTCGGATCTTGTTGGTAAAGTTGGGGGCACTCTGATGTTTCATGTCCATAGGAATGGAGCACAGTGGTAAGTGAAGCCACAGGAGGCCGACTGAGGCATTCAACGACACAATTGGAGATACATGTTTTATACTTGATGTTGAGATGGAACTGTTGCAAGTAGGTGGACCACTTCTGATGGCAGTCATTCTGTAATTTCCCTTGTGTCTGTATGAACTATAGAGGCTTGTGATCAGTGTGAATGATCGTCTTTGTCCCCAGAATGTAATGTTTTCATTTACGGCAGGCTTGTACAATGGAATACATTTCCTTATCATAGGTGAGGTATTTATGAACAACATCAGAGAGTATCTCACTATGGTATGCCACTAGATGCCCGTGCTGAGTGAGAATTGCACCCACAGCATAGTCAGATGCATCAATCTCAATCTCAATGGTTGTTGCAGATCGAGCAAGGAGAATACTAGACCTGAGCATAAACAATGTTTCATATCTTCAAATTCTCGTTGCTACTCCTTCCCCCACATGAAATTGTCCCTACCACCTCCCTTGGTCACCTGGTTGAGGGCCCAGGCAATATGGGAGAATCCCAACATGAACCGTTGGTAAAAATTGGCAATTCCTAAGAAGCGTCGAAGCTCGGTTAGTGTGGTCGGGGCTGGCCAGTCATGAATGACTTGGATCTTATCTGGATCAACATGTACCCCATGCTCATCAATAATGTAGCCCAGGTATTGGACCTTGTTCATGCCAAAAGATCAGTTTTCCAAGTTGGCATAAATCTTGTGCTATCGTAGAGTGCTCAAAACCTGTTAAATATGTCGCGTGTGCTCCTCCCACGTTATGTTGAAGATGAGGATGTCATCCAAATATACTACCAAAAAGGAGTTGGTGAAGGGTCTCAATACATCGTCCATCAACCTCATGAAAGTGGCTGGTGCATTTTTTAATCCAAAGGGCATGATTATCCATTCGTAGAGACCTTCCTTAGACTTGAAGGTTGTCTTCCAGACATCTGTTGGTTTGATGGGAACCTGATGGTAGCGAGAATTTAGGTCAATCTTGCTGAAGAAATTTTCCCCCTTGAGTTGGTCAAGAAGGTCATCAATTCTGGGAATGGGATAGCGGTTCCTGACTGTGATTTTGTTTAAGCCTCTGTAATCAATGCAGAGTCACCAAGTCCCATTCTTTTTCTACACTAGTACAATCGAGCTTTCGCAAGGGGGGGATCTAGGTCTGATGTGCCCCTTTTGAAGAATATCTTGGATCTGACGCCTGATTTCATCATTCTCCATCAGTGACCATTGATAGATTGGTCCATTAGGTAGAGGTGCGTCAGGGTTCAGATCAATTGGATGCTTGACTTGGCAGAGTGTCGGTACACCTGTAGGTGAGACAAAGATGTCTCTGTATTCTTCCACAATCTCGTCCACTTGCTTTTGCTACGAAGAGAGGTATTGTGTAGAGGCCACATATTTGGTGGTGACCTTCTGCTTACTGTGAGCATGGATCACAAAAAAGACGAACTTCTTAGTCTGTGAAATGAACTTATTGCATTGCTTAGCATATATTAAAGAAATAGTAGAAGGCGGTGCCACCTCTGGAATCCTGTACAATTCTCTACCCAAAGTAATAATAACATTGCGGGGTCTAGACTCATACATAGCATGATGCTTCCACAAATATGGTTGTCCTAAAAGAACATCACAAACTTCAAGGGGACCAATATCACATAGTACCTCATCTTTGAAAGTCTTTATGCTATAGGGCGGACGACATTGTTGGTTGAAACGAAGATCTCTTCCTTGACGAAGCTAGCCGATGGTGTAGGGTTGTGGGTGTGGTGTCATTGGCAGGTTCAGCCGCTTGACAACCTCTACTGAAATCAGGTTCTTCTGACTATCATTGTCGAAAATGAAGTGAATTGGAGCCCCTTTGACCCACATTTGCGAGTGAAATAGGCGTCCCCCTTCCTCTGGTTATTCTGGTTCGCTTGGCCGAACTTTGGTGGTAGCGACCATGGCACTGGATTCAACATCGATAATCTGATTCCCTCCTTTAGGATTTGACTCGGAATCAGAATCGGCCTTTGACTTGGAATCCTTTATCTCAGCCATGAGGGACTTCTTGGAGCAGCATTCGTCAGTGTTGTTCCAAGGACTTTTATGGCACTCGCACCATTTTCCCATGTCCTTCTTCATCTTCTCGTTTCCCTTCTTATGTTGCGTCTTGGACGGATTGTCCTGAGGGTGGCCATCGTGACTTGGTCCTCTGTTGTGTGTGTTGAGGTTTCATTTTTCCTACTTCGGTTGTGATGGGTTTGCATATCCAAACTCTCATCGTTTCTGCTTAAATTTATGCTCGATCTTGACAACATATCTATAAGATGTGCCCAATGAGGCGACATCCAAGAAATCCATTTCTGTTTGAATGTGTCTATGTAAACAACCGTGGTATTTGAGCACTAGATGACTCTCAGAATATTTGATACCCAATTTGGTGCAGAGGGTATGGAAAATATTGGTGAAGTCTGGTACTGTCTGGTCCCTTTCTTGACGTAGGGTGGTCCATCTGGTGTACTGGTCCTCGTAGCTTCCAACAGGGTAGTATTTTTCTTTAATCGCATCCTGAAAGGAATCCCATGTAGGGGCCACCATAAAAATTGCAGATTCCTCCATGGCCCTTTTCTCAAAGTAGGTATCCCACCAGTATTTAACATGGAGAATGACCTTGAGGAGTGAAAAAGTGATATTTTCCCAATCGGAAAAATTGTGGACTGAAAAATATCCTTTGAGCAGATTTAACCATTTATCTACAACATCTGCATCTATCAATCCTTCAAATAATGGAATATCAAAATTTACTTGTACCTTGAAGGGGGTTGCATGGCCTCTTGATGAAGATGCTTCTCCCATGGGAAACCATTAAAGGATCTACGCGAAGTTGTCCATCATTTTGTTCCTTTGTCGTGTGAGGGCTTCCTCGAGCAACATTTTAATAGGATCTCTTGCTCCATCATATTTCTTTTCGTCTCCCATGGTTTTTTGTCTGGCTCGGCGCGACCGATCTGGTAATGGCTCGATTGGTTCGAGTCCCAACTTCTTGTACCCAAACCTTGTCGGGGACATGCACAAAGAAAAATAAATGAAGAGCGGACCACTTTGACACCACTAATATAGATTTAGGAGCGGAACGAACTGATTATAGACTAAATACCATAAAAACAGAGATAGGGAGAATAAAACAAATATTCAGTGAACAATATCTTCTATTAAATAATGAAATAGGTTGAAACTGTAAAACTGCAGAACTAAAACTTGCTCGAATGGTGGTAGTTATCTCTTAGAAGAGATGTGGTTGTTACATGCATCCGTCTGAGAAGAATTGATTACAATGAGGCTCCATGGGCCCTTTTCATATTACTCATGAATTTCAAAACCCTAGACATCCAAAAACCTAACCCTAGAAGGTGAAACATCAAAAGTCATGTGGGCCCTATGGGTAAGTTGGTGTAATTTGGTACTTCAACTTCCTAGGGTCATAACGTTTGCATACGACCTTCATTTTAGGCATTTGATATCCCGTTGGAAAGGTCTTTTAGATAACTACACATTTCTCCATAATACTCTGACTCTATCTATAGTCTGACTATAGGGAGTCAAAAAAACAATGTTTAGGGCCTCAAAACAACCCTAAAAGTACAAACAGATGTGTTGATATGAAAACATGCAAAATAGGCCAGTTGGATTAGGCAAGAGGCCACCCATATCCACCTGGAGAATGTGTGAGGCTTCAGACAACCCCAGAAGTGTAGAACTCATAATTATAAAGTAGTATAGAAAGATGTGTTGAACAAACAATGGACACGAGGAGCCAGTTGGAATAGGTGGGTGGCCACCAATATCCATCTAGATCAAATATTCTTACAGAACCTTGTGATACATTCTTACAGAAACTTATGTTACATTCTTACATAACCTTGCGGTGATACATGGTTAGTGGTACTAATTCAAACCTTGTGACACATTCTTACAGAACCTTGTGGTACTATGCATCGAAATTTGACATAGTTAGTCTAGATAGTTTCCTTGAAGGTATGGGAGGGTTTTGATACTTAAGGATGTTTGATGTCCCCGCATAATACTTAAGGAGGGTTTGATTATTGAATTACCAAGTCAATTTGATGTCACNAGGGTTGTGGGTGTGGTGTCATTGGCAGGTTCAGCCGCTTGACAACCTCTACTGAAATCAGGTTCTTATGACTATCATTGTCGAAAATGAAGTGAATTGGAGCCCCTTTGACCCACATTTGCGAGTGAAATAGGCGTTCCCCTTCCTCTAGTTATTCTGGTTCGCTTGGCCGAACTTTGGTGGTAGTGACCATGGCACTGGATTCAACATCGATAATTTGATTCCCTCCTTCGGGATTTGACTCGGAATCAGAATCGGCCTTTGACTTGGAATCCTTTATCTCAGCCATGAGGTACTTCTTGGAGCAACATTCGTCAGTGTTGTTCCAAGGACTTTTATGGCACTCGCACCATTTTCCCATGTCCTTCTTCATCTTCTCGTTTCCCTTCTTATGTTGCATCTTGGACGGATTGTCCTGAGGGTGGCCATCGTGACTTGGTCCTCTGTTGTGTGTGTTGAGGTTTCATTTTTCCTACTTCGGTTGTGATGGGTTTGCATATCCAAACTCTCGTCATTTCTGCTTAAATTTATGCTCGATCTTGACAACATATCTATAATATGTGCCCAATGAGGCGACATCCAAGAAATCCATTTCTGTTTGAATGTGTCTATGTAAACAACCGCGGTATTTGAGCACTAGATGACTCTCAGAATATTTGATACCCAATTTGGTGCAGAGGGTATGGAAAATATTGGTGAAGTCTGGTACTGTCTGGTCCCTTTCTTGACGTAGGGTGGTCCATCTGGTGTACTGGTCCTCGTAGCTTCCAACAGGGTAGTATTTTTCTTTAATCGCATCCTGAAAGGAATCCCATGTAGGGGCCACCATAAAAATTGCAGATTCCTCCATGGCCCTTTTCTCAAAGTAGGTATCCCACCAGTATTTAACATGGAGAATGACCTTGAGGAGTGAAAAAGTGATATTTTCCCAATCGGAAAAATTGTGGACTGAAAAATATCCTTTGAGCAGATTTAACCATTTATCTACAACATCTGCATCTATCAATCCTTCAAATAATGGAATATCAAAATTTACTTGTACCTTGAAGGGGGTTGCATGGCCTCTTGATGAAGATGCTTCTCCCATGGGAAACCATTAAAGGATCTACGCGAAGTTGTCCATCATTTTGTTCCTTTGTCGTGTGAGGGCTTCCTCGAGCAACATTTTAATAGGATCTCTTGCTCCATCATATTTCTTTTCGTCTCCCATGGTTTTTTGTCTGGCTCGGCGCGACCGATCTGGTAATGGCTCGATTGGTTCGAGTCCCAACTTCTTGTACCCAAACCTTGTCGGGGACATGCACAAAGAAAAATAAATGAAGAGCGGACCACTTTGACACCACTAATATAGATTTAGGAGCGGAACGAACTGATTATAGACTAAATACCATAAAAACAGAGATAGGGAGAATAAAACAAATATTCAGTGAACAATATCTTCTATTAAATAATGAAATAGGTTGAAACTGTAAAACTGCAGAACTAAAACTTGCTCGAATGGTGGTAGTTATCTCTTAGAAGAGATGTGGTTGTTACATGCATCCGTCTGAGAAGAATTGATTACAATGAGGCTCCATGGGCCCTTTTCATATTACTCATGAATTTCAAAACCCTAGACATCCAAAAACCTAACCCTAGAAGGTGAAACATCAAAAGTCATGTGGGCCCTATGGGTAAGTTGGTGTAATTTGGTACTTCAACTTCCTAGGGTCATAACGTTTGCATACGACCTTCATTTTAGGCATTTGATATCCCGTTGGAAAGGTCTTTTAGATAACTACACATTTCTCCATAATACTCTGACTCTATCTATAGTCTGACTATAGGGAGTCAAAAAAACAATGTTTAGGGCCTCAAAACAACCCTAAAAGTACAAACAGATGTGTTGATATGAAAACATGCAAAATAGGCCAGTTGGATTAGGCAAGAGGCCACCCATATCCACCTGGAGAATGTGTGAGGCTTCAGACAACCCCAGAAGTGTAGAACTCATAATTATAAAGTAGTATAGAAAGATGTGTTGAACAAACAATGGACACGAGGAGCCAGTTGGAATAGGTGGGTGGCCACCAATATCCATCTAGATCAAATATTCTTACAGAACCTTGTGATACATTCTTACAGAAACTTATGTTACATTCTTACATAACCTTGCGGTGATACATGGTTAGTGGTACTAATTCAAACCTTGTGACACATTCTTACAGAACCTTGTGGTACTATGCATCGAAATTTGACATAGTTAGTCTAGATAGTTTCCTTGAAGGTATGGGAGGGTTTTGATACTTAAGGATGTTTGATGTCCCCGCATAATACTTAAGGAGGGTTTGATTATTGAATTACCAAGTCAATTTGATGTCACATAAGCTTCAATTCACTCACCACAAATGTCATCTTGCATCGACCCCACATAGTGAGCAGTGAATGGGGCCAACGTTGAAATTTATTCAAATTTTGAATGTATGCGTTGAAATTCGACATGATTAAACTAGACACATAGCTTGACGATATGGGAGGGTTTCAATACTCAAGGATGTATGATGTCCCCACATAATCTTTGAGATCGTCCACATTTGCATCAACGCTCATCACGTTGCACCTCTCATTGTCATCATTCGTCATTCCCTTCTATAGAATCGTTGTCGGAACTATCTTGAAATTTGACATGGAACTTCAAATACACCCATCACAAATTTCTTCCACCGACCTCGCACAGTGAGAAATGAATGGGGCCAACATTGAAATGTTTTCAATCTGCCCGTATGCACCGAAATTTGACATGGTTAAACTAGATAGTTGTCTTGAAGGTGTGGGAGGGTTTCGATACTTAAGGATGTTTGATGTCACCGCATAATACTGAAGGAGGGTTTGATTTTTGAATTACCAAGTGGAGTTGATGTTGCAAAAGNGTGTGAGGCTTCAGACAACCCCAGAAGTGTAGAACTCATAATTATAAAGTAGTATAGAAAGACGTGTTGAACAAACAATGGACACGAGGAGCCAGTTGGAATAGGTGGGTGGCCACCAATATCCATCTAGATCAAATATTCTTACGGAACCTTGTGATACATTCTTACAGAAACTTATGTTACATTCTTACATAACCTTGCGGTGATACATGGTTAGTGGTACTAATTCAAACCTTGCGACACATTCTTACAGAACCTTGTGGTACTATGCATCGAAATTTGACATAGTTAGACTAGATAGTTTCCTTGAAGGTATGGGAGGGTTTTGATACTTAAGGATGTTTGATTTCCCTGCATAATACTTAAGGAGGGTTTGATTATTGAATTACCAAGTCAATTTGATGTCACAGAAGCTTCAATTCACTCACCACAAATGTCATCTTGCATCGACCCCACATAGTGAGCAGTGAATGGGGCCAACGTTGAAATTTATTCAAATTTTGAATGTATGCGTCGAAATTCGACATGATTAAACTAGACACATAGCTTGACGATATGGGAGGGTTTCAATACTCAAGGATGTATGATGTCCCCACATAATCTTTGAGATCGTCCACATTTGCATCAACGCTCATCACGTTGCACCTCTCATTGTCATCATTCGTCATTCCCTTCTATAGAATCGTTGTCGGAACTATCTTGAAATTTGACATGGAACTTCAAATACACCCATCACAAATTTCTTCCACCGACCTCGCACAGTGAGAAATGAATGGGGCCAACATTGAAATGTTTTCAATCTGCCCGTATGCACCGAAATTTGACATGGTTAAACTAGATAGTTGTCTTGAAGGTGTGGGAGGGTTTCGATACTTAAGGATGTTTGATGTCACCGCATAATACTGAAGGAGGGTTTGATTTTTGAATTACCAAGTGGAGTTGATGTTGCAAAAGCTTCAATTCACCCACCACAAATGTCATCTTGCACTGACCCCGCATAGTGAGTAGTGAATGGGGCCAACGTTGAAATTTCTTCAAATTGTGCATGTATGCGTCGAAATTCGACATGGTTAGACTAGACACATACATTGACGATATGGGAGGGTTTCAAGAGTCAAGGATGTCTAATGTCCCGACCACATAATCTTTGAGATCGTCCATGTTTACAACAACGTTCATAATGGGTGTCTCCTTGTCAAATGTCGTTGTTTCCATCTGTAGAATATTTGTTGGAACTCTCTTGAAATGTCATGTAACTTCCAATTCAACCACCACAAATTTCATCTTGCATCGACCCCGCATAGTGAGCAGTGAATGGGGCCAACGTTGAAATTTCTTCAATATGTACTTGTATGCGTCGAAATTTGACATGGTTAGACTAAACACATGGCTTGACAGTATGGGAGGGTATCAAGACTCAAGGATGTATGATGTCCTCAAATCATCTTTAAGATTGTCCACATTTGCATCAACGTTCATCATGTTGCACCTCTTATTTTCAACAATCGGCATTCCCTTCTATAGAATCATTATCGAAACTATCTTGAAATTTGACATGGAACTTCAAATACACCCATCACAAATTTCTTCCACCGACCCCGCACAGTGAGCAGTGAATTGGGCCAACGTTTAAATGTTTTCAATATGTGTCCATATACATCGAAATTTGAAATGGTTATACTAGATAGTTTCCTTAAAGGTATGGGATGGTTTCAATACTTAAGGATGTTGTTAAGGGTTTTGATACTTAAGGTATGGGAGGGTCTCATTGTCAAATTTCGTTGTTTCCATCTGTAAAATCTTTGTTGGGACTCTCTTGAAATTTCATGGAACTTCCAATTCAACCACCAAAAATGTCATGCATCGACCCCACATAGTGAGCAGTGAATGGGGCCAACATTGAAATTTCTTCAATATGTGTTTGTATGCATCGAAATTTGACATGGTTAGACTAGACACATGTCTTGACGGTATGGGAGGGTTTCAAGACTCAAGGATGTATGATGTCATACAGAAAAATTTTGAAAAATTTTCAACGTTGGCCCCATTCACAGGTCATTGTTTCCCATCATGTACTCTAGCCCTAGTACAATGTCTTTTAATAGTTGTTTCCTTTAAAATTTGATCGATCAGAAAATTAAAATGAAATGAGGACGATATGAGATGATATATAGAGTGGTTCTGTGAGTGATCTTTTAGTATAAAGATGAATGAATGAACTTATCTTGGTTTCGAGAATAATTTATTCTCTACTAAACAAGGAAAACCACGTGAAGGTGGAAGCTCATATGCCCCCCCCCCTCTCACATCGCTCTCAATTCCATAATACCCAATATATAAAATAGAAAACAAACAAAAGAAACATATTAATCATGCATAGAAACTACCGAAACAAAAATGAAATAGAACTCAAAAACATGTAATTAACCCACATAATTAAAAATTATTTAAAGAGAATAATTCATACAAATTAAAATATCTAGTTACATACCTCATCGACCAATGCAACATTTGTATCATCCTTCTTCTGTATCTTCTTCTTGATCATCCAACTTGATATATGTATCATCATCTTGTTCAGAAACATTTTTGAAAGGATTGATGATATCATCATCATCAATGGCATTTTCGAGCATATATTCATTGATATCATCATCAAGAACTTGCGCATTATCTCCTACGCCTGGTTCATCTTCTCTGTCTTCTTCATCTGTCAACCCATATTCTTCCTACTCTAGCGCTACATCATCTTCTTCTTCAATATCATCTTCCTCATCTACAGTTTACTTTAATGGCCTTCCTCTTGGATCATATCTAACAACAAATGACCAATCCCTTTTACCTGGAACCTTTGAGTAAAAGACTTGTTCACATTGACTTCGAAAAACATAGCAGTCGTTTGTTTTTCAAAAAATGTTGTTTTGATCATCGGAAATTCGTTGGAATGTTGAATAATGGTCTTTTCCTCATCATGTTCATGCATTTGTAACCTATACCATTTGACATTGAACAAAACTAATTTGAAGGAATTAAAGTCACACTCAATTATATCAAAAACCCATAGTATCTATTTTTAGATTCTCGAGGATGTTTGTCACTCATAGAGGAAACATTAGTGACATGGAAAAATGCAGTTATCCCACTATCAGAAGTTTTTCTGGTTTCATGCAACTATTTGATGTGAAATTTACGACCATTGCACCACATAGCCTTGTGGTGTTTCAACTGCAATATGACAGACATGTAAAAGATGCATTGTCAATTAATAATAAACAAATTTATATAACTTGAAAAGTATAATATGAAAAAAACAAACCTACAGTCACATTAATATAATATAAAATAACTTAATAAAATGGGTGAATTTGTTTTCATTTCCATCTTTCAAACAATATGCTAAACCTATTTCCCTCTGTGTAACATTGAAATCTCCATTACGACGAGCTTCTCTAACCAATTCAGACAGTTCTTTCCATGATGACCTACTGCCATGAAGTTATTTACATCTATCAATCCATACCTTCATCCAGTCCAGATTTTTTGCAATGTATAAATGTAGTGCATCCCAATCTTGAGCAACTGACCGATCAAAAACTCACAATTCTCCAATATTAAATATTAGTTATAACCATGGTAAATATTAATAAATGATGAAAGAATAAATATTAAATGAGTATGATCATATACACACAAAAATGATAAATTTATATTTATTAAAAATATACACAATTTAATTACCTCTCACTTTCTTCATTGTACATTTCTCCAA
>JZKD02S1953241.1:26050-42213 GCA_000966675.3 Picea glauca
TAATTCTTTTCCCAACTCTAATGTTTTCTAACATTCTTCCCCACAGACATGTACTGAAAAAAATACTTGTTTTTTGTTCGCCGAGAAGACCCGCAAACCCTTTTTCAAGTGTCGTTATTATAGAAAACTTGTCGCAACATCTGTAAAATGCAACATATTCATAGAATTTATAACGTCACAATTCCGACGATCATTGACCAAATCAAAGTTGACTTGGTCAAATAATAGTTGGAGGGGGAAAACCTAGTTTCCACAACATCGCAACTGCGACGAATATTTTACAAATGTGGAAAGAGAGATGACTATGTTACAAAACGTGGCAAGAGCAACGACTATGTTACATACGTGACAAGATCAACGACAGTCCAATGGTGTCTCAATAGCGACATCTTCGTCGCAATAGCGACATCTATTTGTATCATGTCGCACGTGCGACGTTATCGGGCAATATGGAAAAAAAAAAAACTTTCCTTTATTTTTCGACAGTACAGCCAATTTTATCCATAACATCGCAAATAGAACGTCGAATTTTTTACAATATGTACTAGTGACACAACAAGACTCCTTCCATGTGAAGTTTTACAAGCCTAGAGAAGGTAATATTGGTGTTTTTTCATATTTTAGAGAGTTTGAAAAACACTTAAAAGAAGACTCCAAAGAGTTCATTTTCATAATTAGTACAGTCGGTTCAAAAAATGGTTAAAATTATATCGAAATAACGTCTCTTCAAAACCATTTTAGCAAGTGTGATCGAGACAAGATCACTCGACTATCTTTTCAATTTTAAGGAGTCTGAAAAGATCTTAACTATGGACTCGCAACCTTTTTCTAAGTTTAGTCCCCTTAGCTCAAAAAAGTATAAAATATAACTTGGTAGAACTCTCCCGGTGAGACATGTCTCCCGAGGCGTACATTTTTCCTAGATAATATATTGGCCCGAAAAAGGGTTAAACTTATGCCAAATAGATATTCCTTATGGACCAATTAATGAGTGTGAAAGGAACAAGGTCACTCGGTAATATTTTCATATTTAGGGAGTCTTAAAGGAGTTTAAATATGGACTCTGAGGGGGTTCCTTTTTCGTAGATAATCTCCAAGGCCGGAAAAAGAGATAATCCAAAACCAAGGAGAATGGCTCTTTTTCCAAAATTAAGTCCATCGGGCCCGAAAAACGGTTAAACTTACGCTTTAGAATACTCTTCTAGTGAACCAAAGCTCCTAGGGAATACCTTTATTCATAAATTAACCGGACCAAAAAAGGGATAAACTACCATCAGACATATGTGCCTTCAAATTTTAGTTTGACGAGGGTGAAGGGAAACAAGATCGCTAGACAATATTTTCAATTTTAGAGAGTGTGAAAAGGGCTTAAAGTAGACTCCAGGGGGGATTCTTTTCTTAAGTAATCCAAAAAAGATCAAAAAGAATAAATAAGTTCTCTTTATATGTTGCTTTCAAAGTTTAATTGAGCTTGAAAGAAGACAAAACATGCTCTAGGGGAGTCCCATGGGTATAGGCCAGAAAAATGATGAAGAAGAAGGATGAGGCTTCAACACAAAGTCATGGTGGAACTAAAAGGGACTCACGTGCCTATGAAGTACTTCGACATGGGAACAAAATCGAAAACAAGGTTCTAACTAGGATTCCCATGGAAGGAAGGCTCTACCACATAAAGTATGACACACTTATCAACAAGGAAGGTTAGTGTCATAATTAAGTGGGGTCGATCCTAAGGAAAAAAAAAACAGGAAACGGATAATGCAAAAATTGAAAGTAGGGAAAAACCTAACCTATATTTCAGTTTCAAGGTAAATACCTATCAGATCGGATCGATACGATGAAAAAAATTCAAAGAAAAATGTCTCCAAGATCCTGCATATAAGGCCAATAACATTCATCTAGAAGTTAATAGATCCAATATAGATAGAAACTTTGGAAAATAAGAAGTGATACTAAATACAAAACTTGAAAAAAACAAACTTGGAGTGTACAATATGGTACAAAGAACCACACATCCTTACATCTCATGCATAGTATTGGCTAAGGTAGATACCGTTGTTAGGCTCTGACGAATAGTCTCTTCGATAGTCACCCTGGAGAGTCTCCAAAAACGGAAGAAAAAACAAACCACGGTGTAAGTCTTCCCACAGTATAGAAACCGTAGTCATGGATTCAAGGATAGCCTCATTCGAAGGCAATTCAAAATCCTAGAAATCACATGAACGAGGAGGGTTGACAATCCCAAAGGGAGAAGTAAATGACCATATTCCATATGACGATGGAGGTTTTATCCAGAAATGGCAGAGTCTATCAACGATGAATCACAAGAACAAGGGCGTGAGGATCTACAAACAACACGATCATACTCAAAAGGATACTCAAGACCACTTGGAACAAGAGGGGGAAGCAAGGGGTCCCATGCCCCCATTGGATAACAAAAATGATCAATTTTCAAGACCATGTCTTGAGAAGGAAAACATGATTGCATAGGTTCCTTCTCAGAAGTAATTGAACATCAAGGATAAGACACCACATAGTTTATCCTTGGCGGGGTAGAGTCTACACGAACACTAGGAAAATATAAATGGGTATCCTGAACTAATGTTGAATTAGGATGGTGATTATTAGATGCCAGCTGGTCAATAGTGATAGTGCTTCCATTGTGAGGGAAATGCATCACCCAGAAGAGCGTAGACACCATAACATTCATAACATATACATAATCATGCGCGAGAAGCATATTGAAATCTAACAGGCCTTACACCACTATAACGTCAACAAGGACAGTCTTCCCACCTAATGAGATAGAAAACTGAGGAAGAATCCCCAAATATTCACTAGGACATTTGTCAAAATCTAGTATCTCATGTGAAGCAGACACAAGCTCAGGAGAACCCAAAGCTTTGCAAGTCGAGGAGGATAAAATACTTGTGGAGGCTCCTTCATCCAAAATACATCGGTAAATGTTTTTTGAATTAACTTCAACCCTTATTTGAAAGGGTGCATAAGAAGGAAGGTGAGGCTCAACAAGGTCATTCTAATCAAAGGAAACCATCGTAGGACTTGGAGGGGGTGTGCTTGAAGTGAGCGGAATGCCCCCTTGTTCTGAAAGTACTGAACTGGAAATGATAAAAACATAGTTGGTAGACATATCACTCCCCATACGAAGAGTGGGATCAACCAAATATTGCATTGAAGTGACCACTTTGGTAGACTCAAAAATATCCAAGATAAGAGTGGGATCAATAGAATATTGCATCGACGCAACCACTTTGGTAGACTCGACACTCTCCAAGAGAAGAGTGGGATCAACGGAATATTGCATCGATGTGACCACTTTGGTAGACTCGACACTCTCCAAGAGAAGAGTGGGATCAGTCGAAGATTGCATCGGCGTGACCACTTCCTCAACCACTGGTTGAATAGGTTGTGATACAACATGGTCTGAAGGCGCATAATCCCCCAAACGAAGAGTGGGATCGGCCGAAGATTTCATCGGCACGACCACTTCATATACCAAAGGTTGAATAGACTATGAGGAAACCTCAGAAGACTTGGAATCAAAAGATCTTGTAAACAGGGACCACAATCTTCATGCCTCTGGAAGGCCAGGGCATAAATGAGTAAGGTCATCTCCCTTGCAAATATTACAGGGGAACTTAGGATTATGTTATATCCATCTAGGTTTCTCAACAAAATCAATGCCCCCAACATGACTAGCAGTGGTTGATTTCTTTTCCTCAACATGACTCGCATAGGTTGTTGACAACTCTCCAACATGACTAGCATAGGTTGGTGATTGAATTCCAGTATGACTCATAGGGACTAGGTTTGTGTCCCCAGCATGACTTGCAGTGGTTGGTTTTACATCTCCAACATGATTTGCAGAGTTTGGTGATTGGTCGATAACATGACTTGCAGAGGCTACACACCTATCACTAGTATGACTAGCAGTGACTTGATTTTTTCCCCCGGCATGACTTGCAGAGGCTGGGTGTTGGTATTCAACATGAATTGCATAGGTTGACGACCTATATCCAACATGACTTGCAAAGGTCAATGAATTCTTCTTCCTATTCTTCCTCTTTCTATTTCGTTTGGACTTTCGGTTACGAGCAGCTAGAATTTCACCAGAGAAGGTAGAAGGAGGAGGGGAATAATTTGTTGATGAAGGAACATCAACATGAGGTCGATGAAATAAGGTGCTTAATTGAGAAGCATCAAGAGAATTCAGGACATTGGGAATGGTACCCAACCAAACCGGTAGTCCCACATTCAACCAAAGAATGTACAAAGTGGCCATCAAAGGGACACCAAAGTTTTTGAAGAAAGGAAAAGCACAAGAATCCCCTTGCGAAGGGATTCCTTGGTTGGTATGATCAAGAAATTTGGCCATGAATATCTTATGCACAAGTTATTCCCTTGCAGGATCGTTAAATTCCATAAAAGTCTCACACACTAACTCGGGCAAACCAGTGTTATAAAATATACTCTTATAAGGAGGAGGCTCCACGTTTATAAGTGGAAGATCAAAAATTCCTCATGATCGATGAAGTGGGTAGTCTACCACTTTAGGTCAGAGACCCAAAGAAATGATTGACTAACTCGCTATGGAAAACTAGGGAGCATAGAGAACACCACTAAGAAGAAAATCCTAAAAAAATAAAAACCAAACAAACTACCCTTTTGAATGCTTCCAACCCAGGGAGATGAAGTCACGATCGTCCAAAGCATTCACAAAAGAAAATGACAGGCCAAGAGAAGTAGTTACCCAGACCTTCAACCGACAGTCCCTTCAAGTGTCTCCTAGAAAATACATAATCTCCCTCAGGTACCATGATACACCCCTCGTAGTCACTTGTGTGTCAACCTATATGATGGAAACTAGGACACCAACCTATAATCAACAATCAGGGGGGACAATTAAAAACCAGGCGAATGTATGGGCAGGGTAACTAAGCCCGAAGATCCTCTTGAGGCCTGAACATAATAGGGCCAGAATCACTCTTAGAGTAACTTGGATGGATCCAAGTATCTTAGAGGTATGAAACAAGTTGAGCCAGTAACACTACAGGATTCACCCCCAATACAAACTCTCCCAAACTCTTTGTCATGAGTGGATATCTTCATCATTGTCCTCCATGCAGCCTTGTGTTTGAATCTTGTGTGAGAGGAACTTCCTGTATTGAGTAATTACAATGTGGATTTTTCACACCCTAGCACAAACACCTAAGTTAAGTTTTGGTTGGCCTTAGAGAGTTTACCTCTCCACACCTAATCCAAGGCCCTAACCTAAGCTATTAATGAACTCTAGAAAAAGCGTTACTGATATATTTTAGATTAGCGCATTCGTTTTAAGGGATTTTCTTACTCAAGGAACGAAAGTGAAACAAATGTTGTTTGAGACTTGCAAAAATGAAACTTATTAGAACAATGTCAAAGAATACTTTACATTGATTCTACAAATGAAAAAGAGTTTCAAGCAAAAAGCATGAACAATCCTTCAAACATAAAGATGTAATGTTTTCTCCTTTCCATGCAAAATGCACAATGCAACTTTCAGGTGAAACAAAAGATAAAATGAAAGGAATTTTTTTATTATTTTTCTTTTGAAATGCTTTCAAGATGAGAAGAAAATACAATCCTATGCTAATTTATTTTTATTTTTTCAAATAACAATGCAACGCAATGCAAAGAAAGAGAGAGACCTAAAAAACTATGTTTTTGTTTTCTTCCAATCAAAGCAAAACTAACAAAAGATGCTAAAAGAAACTGCAAAATACATGATTCATGGCCCCCCCAGGCCATGAGGGGGGATTTTGTTTTTAAATGCAACTCATTTTTATTAAAATTCAAGCTAAAAATAAGCCAAAAAAGCTTGGAAACACAGAGAGACAGGATGATTTCTTTTTTTTATTTCATAAACAATATGAACCTGTAAAATGTTTAAACCCCAAACAACAAAATCTTCTCGAACTTCGGAAGACCTTGGAACCACAAGTTTCCAATAGGAAAAGGAAAATGTTTTGAATTTTTTTTCCAAAACCACGGAGACGCATTTTTTGCACGGACAACCTGCATATTTACGCGGGTTGTATATAATGTAGAATGTGTATGTATGCATGTTGTATAGAGAACAGGGCACGTACACCTCTATAAATTTAAAAAAAAAATTAAAAAAAAATTGGACAGAAAAAGTTGGAAAGGGAAGCTAGTAGGCACCTGTAAGGTGACCAGAGACCCAACCTGACTCAGAATAGTTAGAAACAACTAAAAATAAAACAAAACCAATATCTCCCACTAAGACCCTAGAGAGACTCCCCAGCGAGGTCGTCAATTCTGCTATGGGGAAATTCCCCCTAAACTAGGTCTAAGGAATAGGCAGAGTGATAACTCCCTTAGAATATTGATCTTCCTTTAATCTACCCCAAAACCATCTAAACTAAGTGATGAAAGAAAGAGGAGAGAGAGGGTTAATGAGTGCACCTTCAATCCTTGCGGTTGGTGTAGACGTATTTCGCTTGTTGCCACCTCCTAGATCACAGATCTCATCCAAAATCGGACCTTCAATGGGTTAGGAATACAATGCAACAACATATACAATCTCTAATAATCACTTTAAAAGTCTAAACATAGTTATAAATGCTCAAATTAACAAGAACATGTAAAGATAGGTTTTTGGGACAAGGATAATCTCTTTTATTCAAATTCAAGATTAAAAAGGTTACAACCTTTGTTGGTGACCTCTCTGTGAACAAAGCCTGGGATCCTTTATTGTGGCTCTAAGTGCATCAATCCCACATTAGCTTCTCATAGCCAACTTACCATCAAGGGAAGGAGGAAGGGTTGCATAGGGGGAATGGCTAAAGGGGAAAGTTGAGGCTAAAACTTAGAATGAGATGCAAATCTTGGGCAAATAAAGGGACAGGATTGTGGCAGAGTTTTCTTATTCTCTTCCTCATGTCTCTAAATGACTCCCCAAGACCTCTTTTTATATGAGAAAAATATGGATATTCGTTTTGGGGATGGGATACAAGGGGTAAAATGGTTAGGAAACCCTCCATAGCTCGTAAAATTCGTCGAATTCTGCACAATTTTCTATTTTTTGAAACTTTTGGAGGTAAACGCAGGCTAACTAGAATGCAACACGTGTGTGTATGCAGTCTAACTAGCATGCAGCATGCATGTGTATGCAGACTATTAGTGCCGCAAGGCATGTACACTATCAAAAAAAAGGTTTTTAAGAAGGAAGACTCAACAATATTTTTGGCAAAGTATGCAAAGGGTTGGCCAATGTCTTGGATGCATAGATGTGGAATTTTTGGACTATAACATTTGTTCATAAAGATTACTTGCTCTTCTTATGGATTATGTTGAGCACTCAACACACCCTAAAAGCCTTATCAAATTTTGTCACTTTTTAGGGTAACACTTGTTTTCTTCACTGTCTGAATCGATTTCATTTTGGAAAATGGTTTATCTTTGTTTGTTTTGATGTCTCTTATCACCTAGTCAGTTTTGTTTGAACTTGTGAAACCCCATGTCTAACAGACCTTAACACTCGAATTAAGAATCGACTGCTAAACATTGTACCTAACGCGCTCAGGTTCGGCGTCGGAAAGAGTTCAAATAAGGGAACCACACAAAGACAACAGTTGTCGAGCAATGATTCTAATCGGCATCGGTGGAAGGCGGTTTTGTTTTGCATAATTTATTCGCATAAAGGTTCAAGAGATAATCGATCCCCTTCGACATCGGCAAAATACAATAAATATAGACATTAACAAAGGACGTAAAGAAATCGTCAATAGTTGATGCCTGATGCACTTTATCGAGATCAGTGAAATCCAGAAAGATCACAAAAATCATTTTGACCACGATAAATTTATCTCTGATCGTTGATACCCGATGCATTTTTGGAATCGAGACTTTTTCGAGGGAGTCGATCCGAGAGCACTTGGGTAGGTTTATCGCCAATCGTCAATCCTTGACACTTTTTGGCATCGGAAAGTTAGGTTTGGGTATTAGAAACGTTTGGCTTAAAGAAAGTCTCGACTCTAACTGACATGAGCGAATGAAGTCACTGGTCTCAAATGCCATGTGTCTTTACTACGTAAGAGGGTCGTACAATCTAGTTTTATCCCGAGTCATTTTGGTTCCTTAGGTCCTAGTCAATTTTTCCACGTCAACTCTGTACGGAAAGATCAATCAACATCGAAGCTTTTGCAGGAGGATATCAACGAAAATGTTCATAGCACAATCCCGACCCCCAATCCACCAACTGAAAGAGCAGAACGATGGGATGTTTGAGGCATAAGATACGATCGGATTTTGGAAATTTAATGAAATAGTTAATGCCCAATCTCGCATTAGTTTCTACCTCGTGTATCAATTAGACAACAACATTTTGAAATCGTTGATAGACCACATTACTACTCGTGCCTCCATCATCAACCCACGATGAATTCAAGTTTAAACATCTCTGAATATCTGGAGGCAGATTTGTTGAAATTTCACTCATAACCTGAATTGAATGGTTGATGTGACACGGTAAGGTCATCCCTGTTTAAATCTCTAGAACCGTTTTGAACAAATTCATTCTACACATAAGTTGAATTCCAGAGCGTCTGAAGGAAAAAAGTGAGTGACTCAAGACTGTACTGACCCTTTTGATTATCAAAACCAGGTTTAACAAGATTCAGAGGTATGTATCCAAGTCTATCAATTCATTGGTTATAATTTATATATGTGCACCTGATTTTATTGCACAATATCTAAAATATGTTATAGTTGTAGGTAATATGTCCTCAAGAAAGCCAACCACCAGACACTCACCGAGAGAACCAAAGATGAAAGAAGTCGAGATAGGAGGAGATTCTTCTCCGGGGACCGTGAGTCAGCTGGAGTATGCCCCTAGGGCGGAACCTGTCGTCAAAACAGCAAAAAATAAATTTTGTGTCCAGCCTTCGACCTTTGGTGATACAGAGGAAAGCACCAGATCCAACGTAGTGCTCCCACAGTGGGGTTATCTCTTCAACAGAATTAGCCGAGAAGAATACCCAGAGTATATCCCACACAACGACCTGGACGTAAGGGCATTCGATGACCAAGTATTCCCCAACAACTGGCAGTCGTATTTACACACGATGGAAAGAAAAACCATCGTTTTCCCCTGCATAGACATTCTAAAATGGCTCATCAACCATAGAGATAGGCAGAAGTGCTTGATCAACAATGAGAACGGTCGATGCGTCGGAGTTTTCCTCCCGATAGAAGTCCATAAACACTACAAGATTAGGGACCCAGAGGAGCAGCTCAACACGGACTTTGTGGTGAAGTTCTATGAATTCCATGACACCAGTCGGTTGATGGCTTCATGGTGGAAGGAGTACAATAATTTCACTAACCAAAGAAATGGATGGTACAGAAAAATCAACCTAAGGGAGCCATACATCTATTTGATGGCTCTCATATGTCGGCTATATGGAGAGAAGGATTGCTCCAAGTTTTCAGAAGCATGGATGCCTTTGGCGTACACAGTGACGATCGTTGAGAGCAGCTTCAACTGGGGAGCGATAATCTCAAAACAATTGAGCCTCTTTGTACAGCAGGCTCAGACGACGAAGGAAGGGGAGCCACCCACTTTCTACATGGCCTCATACCTTCTCGATGTCATGTGCGCAAGGAATGTCTTCGTCGGCATGAATCTAAGTTGTCATATTGCAAAGCTCTCGATCCATGTCTACTTCAGCATACTATGGCAGAACGGGTACAAAAAGTCTTATGCACTCATCTGCGATGAATTCATCACTTGCATTTATTTTATTTTTTTTAAGAAGGAATTCCCAGACTATCTGCGAYAGCCAAGAAAATGATAAAAAAAG
The DNA here is from genome assembly GCA_000966675.3 of Picea glauca. Taxonomy (NCBI): domain Eukaryota; kingdom Viridiplantae; phylum Streptophyta; class Pinopsida; order Pinales; family Pinaceae; genus Picea; species Picea glauca. The sequence continues at coordinate 35,935 of JZKD02S1953241.1, forward strand.
GTAGGCCATTGGTATTTACAAGAATGCTCAACCTACATGAGAGTTCTCAGAGCCACTGTAGCACCACATCTCCTACCCGCTCATGTCCCASACCGGATTGTTGTGGGAGAAATATGTTATCAGACCATCCTGGAAGGCTATAACGCCACATTGGTCAAAGACAAGAAACGGGCTTTCATACCCTACAGTTTTAATATAGGGTTTTATCTGGTGAAATATATTGCTCAAGCCAAATTGGAAGTGTTGAGCCAACTTGAATTCAAGTTCCCAACATGTCGATTCCGCAAGAATGACCCTAAAGGCCTAGTCCTCCAACATGCTTCACAAGTATCATCTTGTTGGTCGTATTCTCATGATAAGTTTGAGGATGAAATTTTCACAGAGAGCGCCCAGGACTGAGACGAGGTGGTGTAGTAGATGGCCAACCCAAACATGAGCAATTTCAAGGCCATGAGCATGGATGAACAAGTGGAAACGATAGAGAAGTTAGCTCAACAGGCCCTCAGGGCCAAGGAAGAAATCGGAGCGGCAGAGACAACAAATGCATAGAGAAGGGGGTTACTCTTGATACAGGGGGTGCAGAGGATCATTGATCAGTTGCAGAATGACCCTGATCTGATAGAAATGATGAGGATCTCAAATGATGACCCAGTCAAAAGACGAGGAGAACCAAGTGGCCCAGAGCCAATACATATTGAAGAAACCACCAGTTCAGAAAACCCTGAAGCTACACCACCACAGGTCGGATCACCAGGGAAGTTTTGGATCGGCCCGAGAGAGCGAGGGAATCAGGAAGAACAAGTATACCAAATCACTTGTTTGATTTAACTACCATCTACAATGATGAGGAGAGTTCATAGGTGTCCCTGGTCACTCGGGTGCAAATTATAGAGGAGAAAGAACCTGAGAAAGCATCCACCCCAAGTCTCGATGCTCCAAATCAGATTCATCCGCAGAATGAGCATGAGGTAGAAAGTGCCTTGGACGTTGAGCCACTCGACATACCAGGGACCCCAATGGACATCTCGAGGGATGAGATAGGATAGGTCAAACAAGGAGAAGGGATTCCACAATAGGAAATCGACATATCAACAGTCGATTACCAAGTAAGTATTGAACCTGCCCCTAATTCCTCGGTTTTGGCCAGTACCTTACCACCCGATGAGAAACAACCAGAGGCCGAGCCATCGGGACATACAAAAGAGGTTTAAGAGCTCGGTCTTGAATAGATATACATCATCGAAAGCCTAGGAAACACTCTTACTTGGGGAGAACAACAAATCCTCGAACCTGTAGATGAGGTTGTCGATATACAAGAAATCGCCTACGATCAAAAGAGGAAATCCATCGTGAGGAGAACTACCAAGAAAATGAGGCTTACTTTGGACAATTCGATCCTCATCACCACAGAGGATAAATTGATCAGCACAAAGCATGCCAAGACGTCTGAGATTATCGGCGGAGGGATGGAGATCACATATGCCACCCTGGATAGAGAAAAGAAAGATGAACAAGACTTGGTCATTGCAATAAAGGATTTGGAGCATCTGCACCATTTGGAAAAATATTATCAGGACTCCACACAGGCCACGGTATTTTTGAGAAGCGAATTCCAAGATGCCTATAGCAGATTCACAAATGAATGACATATTTTTACTGCAGGGATAGCCGAATTCCAAGAAGACACTCTTATAGTGCTAATGACCTGAAAATATGTGGAAATATGGTACGAGAAGGCCCACCAAGCAGTGGAAAGAATTGATTACATCAACGCAGTTCAAAAGGGTCGAGACGCCGAAGAGCACAGTGTCTGGGTGCTGAGGGATAGCAGCATAGATCAGATAAGGAAAGTGGATGAATACTAGGTGAAAATGGCCCAAGAATGTCAGTGGGAGATTCAAGAGAAATGGGTTGATTGCAAAAGAAGTTGGGTCAAGATTAATCGGGAGATGAAAAACATCGATCTCCCAGAATTAGGCTCACCCAAGGATTTTGTTGACTTCCATGACATAGTCAAACAACATGTAGAACAAGACTCGGCGTGGACTACAAAGATAAAAAAGGTGGTGAACATGGCATCAATACAAGTACATCAGTTCATGGAGCACTCGAACAAGGCTCGAACAGTATTACAACAGTTAAGGGTCAAAATAGTCAAGTATTGGGAACAGACAGTAGAAGTATAGGATATCCGTTCGGCCCTGATGGACTAACACAGATTCTCATATGCCAACACATGAGAGGAACTCTTTGTCAAATGCTTAGAGTATGAGAAGATTCATCCACTTTAGTGAAACCATTAGATGACTCTTAGAAGACAGAGAGATAGAAACGCCATGCGGCAATGTTTTTTTTTTCTTAGCTTGCACTTTTGATAGTAATTTTTACTTAATGATTTGTTATTAATAAGAGGATCGACCTTTTAGAAAGGGTCGATGTTTTTGGTGAAGACCCTCATTTTTGGAATTGTAAAGAACTATTTCGGAACTACCTTAATTGAGAATTCTTGTTTAGGACCAGAGACAATTTTTCGTTTTACATCAAAGGCGTGTGTGATTGGATCATAAGGATGAATTGCTTCTGACTTCATCTCATGAATGGATGTTGTAATGAATAAGAGTTTATGAATCGATTGATAAGTTAGTTGATTCAATATTTGTATAGTTCTTGTCTCTAATGATGGAAAAAAAATCATTGTGTTAATGTGTGATTAATGGTTAGAGCTAAGGAAACTATTTTTCTTACCATCATTTTATTGCATGTATGTTTTCTTTCGATAATTGTATCTCAATCAATAATTAAAATACCAGCAAGTTGATGTATTAGTACTAGGCTTGTCACAGGTATGAAAATATTTGTCTGCACGCTAGAGCATGAGGGTTATCCCAAGCTCAGCCTTCTTCAGTAGATAACATTTCCCATTTTACCCAGTTAGTTTATACTAGCACACACCTTTTAGCAGACCCACCTAATAAAAGAAAATGCAAAAGAGAATGTTTAAACTGAAGAAGGAATTTCTATAAGAAGATATCATGTCAATCACTACGTAAAGCCCATCGATTATTTTTCCGAATCAACAGATATGGAGAACCATTCCACTATCAAACACTACAGAGTCTAATTGGGCCTCGGTGAAGAGTTTGGTTCCTGCTATTGAATTAAAGGGATTTAGGACCCCTCAACAAAATTGGCGATAGGAGGAGGTCCTGATGAATGAATGGATGACAATATTTCTGATATAATATTTCACACAGCTTGTAGATTCAAAACATCCAACATGCATGGCTAGTCATTATCAAGACATCCCACATACACTGAGTACTCCTGAAACAAGTAACTCACCCCAGCAAGAGGAAGAACATTTATTCCCTGAAATTCTTTATGCTCTTCCCCACGAGGAGTTGAACCTATTCATAAGAATCACAAGAGCTTACACCCGACAAATTGGAGCACTACCCTTAGCTCCATTACTTCTTCATAGAAAACAAGTAAGAAAACCAGTGGTCGACACCCCCAACCAAGTTTTTTTTCACACGGTAGAAGACCTGATAGATTTTTCCCTCACCGAGATCGAACATCCCCTCAATCTAATCTCTGAAACACTAGTCGTTAAGTGCTTTGAGCCGACGATTTTGAATCTGACGAGGAAGGGTTTAACTCAGAACGCTCAGCCTCGGAGTCAAACGACATGGAGGATAACAATGATCATAATGAATAAAGGGGAGACCCACCTCAGAATAATCAACCTTGGTTGGCTAGATATGCTTTGGCAATCCCCGGACGAGAACATAACCTTCCTCGACATCCATAAAAGTTACTCCCTAAATTTGACCCTAAAACCTCAGGATTGCCTAAGGACCATATCAAAAAATTCATACTAGCCATTAGACTTATGAATGTCCAACATGAAGACGTAGTATCCAGGTTTTTCCCCTATAATTTTGAGAATTCGGCCTCCATGTGGTATTTTAACTTTCCTGTAGGGTCCATAACTAGTTGGACGAAGTTTCAAAAGGATTTTTTAAACAAATTTGCAGAAAAAACCACTACAGGAGCTTTGATGCCTGAGTTGTTCGCCACCACAATGAGTTCAAAGAAAAAGGTTAAATACTTCAATCAATGATTCACCACTATCCTAAACAAATTTCAACCCGAAGCTAAACCCACTCAGGAGTTGCAAATCGAAGTATACGCTAATGCTCTCCTTGCTTCCATTTCCATGTTTGTAAAAAGGGCTTCCAAAACAACCCTAGCTGAGAATTTTGAGGAATCCAAAACAATAAAATTCCAAATGAAGGGATGTAAAGAACGTTAGGTCTCATTAGTTAAGAAGGAAGCTCAACCTCCACCCAGTAAAGGACTCTTGTTGACCAGACCCCCAGGGAAACAAACAAAATAAGGTCCCAAAAAAGGAAGTGGAGACATAGAAGACCTATAATGAATGATAAAGAAGTTGTCAAATGAAATCATAGACATGAAAAGAAGTGTAGGGTAAGGAAACCAAGGTCAAAGGCATTATAAACCCTTATTTAAAATAAATCCAGCGTTCAAAGAAATTGAACCTCCCCCAACCAACTTAAACATCGATCTGGTAAATGTAGCATCTGAATCTTTTTGTACTTATCACCAAGAGAAACATTATGAAAGAGACTGTCCACAATGGGTGCATGCCATGAATTTTATGGCCAACCGATTCTTAGACAAAGTTTCCCTTACCGGACAATCAAGCAGCTCAGCTATGAATATTTTTTATCAGGAATAAGTCGACCCACCGGAAGAAACATCCATGTTTCTATGGGACCCTGACCTACCAATGCCTTCTGATGATCTATTTGAGGTTCAAGAACCACTCGCAGAGGTCTTGGTTGTGCCAACGTGAAGTAGGGGTTAGCCAGTCTCAAATGAACTTATTGTTTCCCACACTTCGAGAGGAAAACAAACGTCCGATCACCCAAAAGAATCTGTTATCTCCCAAATAAATCCTATAAACATCCATACACGAGAATCACCCAAGCTAGACTACAACATAGTAGAATGTTTGAAAAAATTGAAGGCAAATATATCGATCATGGACATGTGTAGAATCCCCCAGCAAAAGGAATTTATGTTACAAGCTTTGAAGTTCGTATAAACTTCTATAACAAGCACTGACCAAGGAGAAAATCCAGCTCTCACATATATAAGAAATAAGCCAACTGTAAACGCTTGCTCTGGAGATAAAAAGGGAAAGTCTTTTGTCCCACCGTTCCTATTGACATTTGAAGTCTTCAACAGAACCTCCATAATTGTTTGGTTGACTTAGGGGCATCCTCTAATGTTATGTCATTATCTATCTGCAAGAAATTATATGCAATCCCTCTCAAAAGTGATAAACATGTGATACAACTAGACAAAACTCAGGTGAAATTTATGGGAGAACTGAAGGATGTCATGATCGGAATGGCGACAAACCCGAAATTTGTTCAAGTAATTGAAATCATTGTAGTATATATACCAGAATCTTATGGACTGCTACTTAGTCGAGACTAGTCCGAGAAGTTGAATGGATACTTTAGCACAGACTAGGATCACCTTTGGTTTCCATTAAAGGGACACGCAAATATGATTAGGATTGATAGGGAAAGGTATCTAAAACATATTGTCACCGACCTAGAATCCCTCAATGAACCCTCTTCGGCAGATTTCCCCGTGCTAGGAAATTATTCATGTGACTCTGATTTCGATACTTTATCACCTCTCTCATCTGATGTCCCTCTTACTCAAAACTTTGAAATGACTTTTCAAGAAAATTTGTCGACGACAGCAGAAGAAATCCTCTTCTATCAAGAACCTCTATTAAAAATCACGGATCAGATAGGAAGAAAGGAGGAAAGTGGTAGGTAAAAATAAATTGATGGTTTTCACTCACAAGTTTGGACCTTCTACTTTGATGGGTCTAATTCACAAGAAGGATCAGGAGTGGTGTATATATTCATTGATCCCAAAGGTAAACGAAATTTCTTGTCCTACTTGTTTGCACCCAATTCGTCACTAGGTGAGCAAATTAAGAGTGCTTACATGCCCAGTTGGGCTCTGCTAGGCATGACAGCTGTAAGGTAAAAGGTTAGAAAGAGAAACAACAAAATTATAAGCAAAAACAAATTAAAACTAACTAAAACTATGATCATATGAAAAAATGAAAAACAAATGTAAATGGACCAATATCACCAATGTATAAGCTGATCTGATTGATGAAATCCAAAGACACACAAAGAAGAAAGGGGACTTGGGTCCCTTCTT